>CM038146.1:244394245-244668254 GCA_021437245.1 Aegilops speltoides
TTAGTTGCTCAACGTGTTTTGAGTGTGCAGGTTACACAAGCTGAGCAAAATCAGAGGCATAATTTGTTCCATACAAAGGAGTTGTGAAGGAACGTTCTATTCAAGGCCATCATAGATGGAGGGAGCTGCAACAACTTGGCTAGCATGGAGATGGTGGAGAAGCTATCTCACCACAAGACCACATCCACATCCTTACTACATTCAATGGTTCAACAACAGCGCAAGGTTAAGGTAACACGATCGTTCGTGTGCATTTTAGTATCTCTACATATGCTGATTATGTTGATTGTGATGTGGTACCTATGCAAGCATGTTCCTTATTACTTGGTAGACCATGGCAATTTGATAAAAATTATGTACACCATGGTAGAAACAATCAGATACTCTTGTTCATAAGGATAAAAATATTACTTTGCTTCCTATGACTCTGAGTCCATTTTGAAAGATGATATTAATAGAGCTAATAAAGCAAAACAGAGAAAAATAAGAGTGAAAATCAGATTGTGGCAAAAGAATTTGAGCAACATATGAAGCCTAATAGTAAACCATCTAGTGTTGCTTCTGAAATTAAATTGAAAAGTGCATGTTTACTTGCCACTAAATCTGATATTGATGAGCTAGATTTTAGCAAATCTGTTTGCTATGCTTTTGTGTGCAAAGAGGCATTATTTTCATTCGAGGACGTTTTTCCTTCTTGCCTCCTGCTGTCACTAACATTTTGCAGAGTTCGCCGACGCTCTTTCCACAAGACGTGCCACCGGATTACCGCCTATTCGAGGGATTGAGCATCAGATTGACTTAATTCCCGGTGCTTCACTGCCAAACCGTGCGCCATACCGTACCAATCCAGAGGAGACGAAGGAGATTATGCGTCAAGTACAAGAGCTTCGACAAAGGTTATATACGCGAATCCCTTAGTCCTTGTGCTGTTCCTATTATTCTAGTGCCAAAAGGATGGTACATCGCGTATGTGTGTTGATTGTAGTGGCATTAATAATATTACTATTCGTTATCGCCATCCTATTCCTAGGCTAGATGATATGCTTGATGAATTGAGTGGCTCTACAATATTCTCCAAAGTTGATTTATGTGAGTGGATACCATCAAATTCGTATGAAATTGGGAGATGAATGGAAAACAGCATTTAAAACTAAGTTTGGATTATATGAGTGGTTAGTCATGCCTTTTGGGTTAACTAATGCACCTAGTACTTTCATGAGATTAATGAACTAAGTTTTACGGCTTTTATTGGACGATTTGTGGTAGTCTATTTTGATGATATACTGATTTATAGCAAATCTTTGGAAGAACATTTGGAACATTTACGTGATGTTTTTAATGCTCTACGTGATGCACGCTTGTTTGGTAACCTTGGGAAGTGCACCATTTGCACCTAACCGAGTGTCTTTTCTTGGCTATGTTGTTACTCCACAGGGAATTGAAGTTGATAAAGCCATGATTGAAGCTATTGAGAGTTGGCCGCAACCCAAAACGGTCACACAAGTGAGGAGTTTTCTTGGCCTCGCTGGATTCTATAGGCGTTGTGAGAGATTTCAGCACCATTGCTGCACCTCTCAATGAGCTTACAAAGAAGGATGTGCCTTTTGTTTGGGGTACCGCACAGAAGAAGCCTTCACGGTGTTGAAAGATAAGTTGACACATGCCCTTTACTCCAACTTCCTGATTTTAATAAGACTTTGAGCTTGAATGTGATGCTAGTAGAATTGGATTAGAGGTGTGTTATTACAAGATGGTAAACCTGTTGCATACTTTTCTCGAAAAATTGAGGGCCTAGTCTGAATTATTCTACTTATGATAAAGAATTATATGCTCTTGTTCGACTTTAGAAACATGGCAACATTATTTATGGCCCAAAGAATTTGTTATACATTCTGATCATGAATCTTTGAAACATATTAAAAGTCAAGCTAAACTGAATCGTAGACATGCTAAATGGGTTGAATTCATTGAGACTTTCCTTATGTCATTAAACACAAGAAGGGTAAAGAAAATGTTATTGCTGATGCATTGTCTCGTCGCTATACTATGCTTTCACAACTTGACTTCAAAATATTTGGTTTGGAGACCATCAAAGATCAATATGTGCATGATGCTGATTTTAAAGATGTATTGCAGAATTGTAAAGAAGGAAGAACATGGAACAAGTTTGTCGTTAATGATGGATTTGTGTTCCGTGCTAACAAGCTATGCATTCCAGCTAGCTCCGCTCGCCTTTTGTTGTTGCAGGAGGCGATGGAGGAGGACTAATGGGACACTTTGGCGTGAAGAAGACGGAGGACGATTTGCTACACATTTCTTTTGGCCAAAGATGAGACGGATGTTGAGCTGCTTTATTGCTCGCTGCACTACATGTCAAAAAGCTAAGTCACGACTCAATCCTCATGGTTTATATATGCCTATGCCTCGTACCTAGTGTTCCTTGGGAGGATATATCTATGGACTTTGTCTTAGGTTTACCTAGAACAAAGAAGGAGGGATAGCATATTTGTTGTCGTGGATAGATTCTCAAAATGGCACACTTTATACCATGTCATAAAAGCTGATGATGCCGTTAATGTTGCTGATTTGTTCTTTCGTGAAATTATTCGCTTGCATGGTGTGCCAAATACTATTGTGTCAGATCGTGATACTAAATTTCTAGCCATTTTGGAGATGTTTATGGGCTGTTGGGGACTAAATTGCTTTTTAGTACTACTTGTCACCCCCAAACCGATGGACAAACCGAAGTAGTCAATAGAACATTGTCTACTATGCTTAGGGCTGTTCTAAAGAATAATAAGAAAATGTGGGAGGAATGCTTGCCTCATATTGAATTTGCTTATAATCGCTCATTGCATTCTACTACTAAGATGTGCCCTTTTGAAGTTGTGTATGGTTTCCTACCTCGTGCACCTATTGATTTGTTGCTTCTTCCATCTTCGGAGAAGGTTAATTTTGATGCTAAAGAACGTGCTGAATTGATTTTAAAAATGCATGAGTTAACTAAGGAAAACATTGAGCGATGAATGCTAAATATAAACTTGTTGGAGATAAGGGTAGAAAACATGTTGTGTTTGCACCGGAGATCTTGTTTGGTTACATTTGCGTATGATAGATTTCCTGATTTGCAAATCAAAGCTAATGCCACGTGCTGCTGGTCCCTTTAAGGTGTTGGAGAAAGTAAATGATAATGCAGATGATGAGGACATCAATACCATTGTTACACCCACAGCCCCTCGCCGCTATACATATTGGACCAATTACTAGAGCTCACAAGACGCCAACTAAATTACTGTGTACTTTCGCTTTCTTGGTAATGATTCTAATGTTCATGAGAATATGATGCTGCTTAAATTGGATACATTTGTTTTGCTTACAAATGAAGGGCCTAGCTTGGAGAAGGATGAACATTGAGCAAGAACAAGCATGGAGATGATGGCATGCTAAGGGGACAAGAATGGAGTTACAAGTGATGATTTCAGGACTTTGAAGCCACCATAATGAGTGCATGAAGCCTTGGACGAAATATACAAGATGCCACTTCATAAATTTCGTCCAGAGGCTATTCTAGGTGCTGGCATTACCTTATTATTGGGCCAGGCCCATGTAATTTCGAAATACATTAGTATAGGCTATTTTAGAGTCCAGATGTGGGGAAACAAGAGATAGGGTTAGTTTCGACCCTCCACCAAGGGCCACGAAATTCACCCCTCTTCCTCCATATATACGCACCTTAGGGCACCGCTTAGACTTGGGTTTTGTTTAGATTAAAAGTTCGCCATAGCTGCAACTTCACAGCATTTCATTTGTGTTCCACGACCAGCATAAAGGCGCCACGAACCCCACCTTGATCAATAAAGCTTTCTCTTATATTCGCAATATCCAGATTGCAATCTTAGTTTCTTGCTTGTTCTTCGCTTGCTCGCAGGAAATGACCTTCGTGGTCGTTTGGTCGTGTTCCGCGTGGTCAATAACCTCTCGGAGTTGGTTTAGCGATTGCTAAGGCGCGACGCCCTCGCACGTCAGAAGTTGGATCGCCAAAGTCGACTTCATCCAAAACGATAGCCACCATCTCATCGAAAGACGGACACCTCGCTTCTATCATCCATCCTTGCACACAAGGACAAAGTGCATCACACTGACGGGTTCTCACACACTTCTCTCATCTCATGTTTGTGGCTAATAGTATGAGGTTTTTCTCTAGGCTAAGAGGCGCCAAATTTGGCTTGTGGCTCACTCACTTTTTGGTGGCTCACTTTCTCACTCTTCTCTTTGGTTGGTGGCTTGTTTGTCGGCTATCACTTGACTAGTAGACATGGGTCGAAGACATATTCTTTGCCTTTCATCTTGAAGTTATAGTGGTTTGTACGCCCATTGTGGAAGACACCACGGTCGAATTGCCATGGCCGATAAGGAGGAGGTGGCAAACGGTCATTGGGACCACATCACACCCAAAGTGTCCTCATATGCACCTATTTTGAAGGATACTTTGACCGATGCTCAACTCAGATAGTGCCGGAGTCACTTAGCCATTGAACCTTGTAGGGTTGCGGATGCTTCTTCTTGACCAATTGGAGCTTGGAGCATAGTTCTTCGCTGCTGTTGTGGCAACTACCTCCATCGATGATGACCTTGACGGATCTCCCGCTGATGCCGGCCTTTGTGTGAAGATGTGGCATCGCTGGTCTTCTTCTTGTTGATGTTGAAGTGTCAAGACTTTGGAGACAACAAGAGCGGACTTGTATCTTCATCACAAAAGACTTGATCATCTTCACCTCATTGATGCGCCGGCATGGCCACTTGCTCAATAGCGCCCATTTCATCTTCACTCATTGAGTCGAGGTGCCATCGTCGCTGAGTATCATGGTGCGCTTGTTGGTGCATTCATAGGACTTGTGGCTCGGCCGCCGCAAGTAAAACACTTGAAGGAGCTTGTCTTGACGGTCTCATCGCTTGGAGTAGATGATGAAGTATGCGGCTTGGAGTTGCTTGTAGTAGGAGAGGACGACTGAATTTGTCGGTTTTCTTGTAACTTGACTTGTCGTCATTGTATGAAAAAGGCTTGGTTGATGTCGAAGGTGGAGTAGTTGTTGAAGCTTGGTTGTTGGAGAAGTCAGATGTTCAGGATGAGTACTTGGCGACTTGAAGTCATCTTGTACTTGTCGCTCCGCCTTTGTAGCTTGATGCACGAGCTCAATGAGGTTGGAGTAGGGTTGAAGTCGGTGATCTTCTTGATGGGATGGTTGAGTCCATTCAAGAATCGTGCCATCGCTTGTTCATCATCCTCCGTGATATTGGCTCGAATCATGGCAATCTCCATTTCCTTCTAGTATTCTTCAACACTCTTGTTCCTTGCTTGAGGAGTTGTAGCTTCTGAAGAGATCACGGTTGTAGTAGGTGGGCACAAAGCGTTCTCGCATGACATCCTTCATTTGAGCCCAAGTGGTGATTGAGGTTCACCTCTTGCTTGTCGGCGCCAAGGATTTGTTCCCACCATATGAGCACATAGTCTTGGAACTCAAGTGATGCCATAGCGATCTTCTTCTCTTCCTCATAGTTGTGCAAACGAAAGATTTTGTCGACCTTCAATGCCCATGAGAGGTACTCTTCGGGATCATTGGTTCCATTGAACTTGGGCATTGTGAACTTGAGCTTGCCATAGCGTTGTTCTTCATTGTGTTGAGGTCGATGTTGATGATGACGTTCTTGACGTGGAGGGTAATCATCCTCATGTTGCTCTTGGCGAGGAGGAAGTCCATGATCAACTTGCTCTTGTCGACCTTGAGGTTGAGGTTGAGCTTGAGGAGCTTGTGGAGGAGCTTGCTAAGACGACGCGGATGGTAGTTCCTCTCTTGTATTTCTTCTCAAGGGCTTCCTCTTGATTGCGCCTTTCGCGATTGCGGTTGGTGATAGCTCGACTTGATGCTTGAAGGCACGCTCCGCCAAGAGCTTGTGCTTCGTTGTTGTTGTTGAAGACGTTGAGCCTCGGCGCCTTGTTGCTCTTGATGTAGGCGCTGTTCTTGTTCTTGTTGGCGACGAAGGCATTGTCGTTTTGAGCTTGAGCAAACGTGATGGGGTGGAACCCTAATTCATCGATCTTTCACGCTTGGAGGATCCTCAAGAACACGATGAACACGGGAAGAACGGGAGAAATCACAAAGGAAACACTCAAGAACAAGTCCAATCACACATCCACTAGACAATCAAACACACAAGATCACAAGGTACATGAACAACAAAAGGAAAGATACAAGGTAGAGTTCATCTCCAAGAGGAGGTCTTGATGATATCCTAGATGGATCTTCCCTAAAGAGGGGTCTTGATATCCTAGATGGATCTTCCCTAAAGAGGGGTCTTGATATCCCAAGGATCGCCTCCTAGATGGAGGTCTTGGCCTCCAATGGAGTAGTGGTCTCTCTCTCTCAAGAGTAGAGATAGGTAGGAGCAAAGCTCACCTAAGAATGAGCTATCACTTTGCTAACCCTAACTAGGAGGAGGGGAGGGATATATAGTCTTAGCCACGAAGGGGTGAGGGGGAAAGGATACATGGGCTTTGGGTCTGATTCTGCTGCAAGAGCGGCGAGGCCCGGATGATCCGGATGGGGTCCGGATGATCTGGCTGCCGACCGGATGATCCGGAGGTGACCCGATGATCCGGCCAGGAGGACCTTCGTTGTCGTTTGGACGATTTGTCCGGATGATCCGGGGCACCTGGATGATCCGGCTGAGC
Source organism: Aegilops speltoides (assembly GCA_021437245.1). Classification (NCBI taxonomy): domain Eukaryota; kingdom Viridiplantae; phylum Streptophyta; class Magnoliopsida; order Poales; family Poaceae; genus Aegilops; species Aegilops speltoides. The sequence continues at coordinate 244,400,976 of CM038146.1, forward strand.
TCGGATGATCCGGACGGCGGTCCGGACGTCCGCCTAGCTCCCGCAGCCGCCCGCTTTTCTTCTCCTTTCTTCGTCTTTCTTCCACGCTTCTCGCGGATGGTGTGGTCGCCTTGGCGCTTGCACTCCTCGCTGACATCCGTGAAGGTCCGATAATACCTATGCATGCACACGTAAGGAGTGTCAAGTAGTATACCATCCTCGAGAGTGTCAAGTGAGCACGTAAAGGAGAAGATACACCTTTGAGTATGTGAAGCAGATGTGGCACGTGTCACTTGCCAAACGAACTCTTGACATGGTGATGTCCATAGATGCTCCGCATCATCCCTCCCTTGGGAAAGATCCCACCGGATCAAATCCAAATCACCATGGGAAAGAGATGATGTCGCTGTAGAAGTGGACGATCACCAAGCATTCGCCATCTTGTAGTTCCAAATGGGCACTCTCCAATGTCGCACCGCCTTGTAATTCCTTCAAAAGTAGCAAAGATAAAAAGCACTTGGAAAACAAATGTGATTGTCGAAGAGCAAAACCAAGCATTCAAGAGGTGATTCACCCAACAAGTGTTGTCATCAAGCATAGCATATGGTTTGACAAAGAAGTGTGGCATGGCATTTGAGCATATAAATTGAGCACAATCAAGTACATCATGGGAACAAGCATGCAAATGGGAGGTCAAGATGCAAATATATGTGATAAGTGAACAAGCATCAACCTCAAGGTCATAGGAAGCATGCATAAAGAGCTCAATGAACGGTCTATGGTAGGCATAAAAGTCATTCACAACACCAAATGTAGTGAAATGTCTAAACACATGGGGCAAGTGCAAGACAATCCAAGCATAACGCATAGGGTGTAGTGAATATAGTGTGGCACTCAACACAATAGAAAGAGCAATTGTTCATCATGTGTGAGGCAATCAAGTCAAGCATGTGACAAGCAAAGGGACATGACATATGTGAAGAAATGATATTGGTGCAACCAACCATATGATAGTAGCAAGTAGTCCAAGAATTGGATGCAACACACAAGGCATATATATCATGATGCATGGGAATGTGATAATGGCAAGTCAAAGCAAGATCTATCATGTGAGAGGCATGAGCATATATGTCATCGACCCAAGAAAGCAAGTAGTGGAACATGGGTGATGCAACATAGTGAGCAATCATAGCAATCAAGTTAAGCAAGCTAGTAGTAAGTAAGATGCAACATACTAGAAGTAATCATGGCAATCATGTCATTGGTGCAAATAGTGGGCATGAACAATTCACATGTCATAGCACAAGCATGAAAGCAAGATATGAGGACATTAACATGGGGCACATGATAAACATGGCAATAGCAACAAGGATCTCTACCAAGCATGCAAATACACATAGAAGTAGCATAATGATGAAACATGGGTAGATGCAAGCAAGGGTCACAATTGCATGGCAAAGGCATAGGAGCAAGCATAGCATGCAAAGTGAACACGGTAAAATGAGCATAAGGTGACAACTGGTAAATGGCCCATAGCCGTGGGAGAACCAAGTAGAGGAGTTGCGCCGTGAGTCCTTGCGCCAAGGGGACGTTGGTAAGGATAGTCCATTGATCCCAAAGCATCGCTGTTTCAAGAGCTGCTTTGTCAACTCATGGATTGCGAGGTTGACAAGTATTCATGGGTACCTACACAAAAGAGACACAATCCAAAGAAATTGTGCGTAGTAAATGTACACATCATCCATCATGATGTGTATGTGCACGTGTGAGTTAGCACAAGATAAGCAATGCTCAAAGAAATTTGAGGCATGGTATATGAACATGTCATCCATCATGAAAGAATAATTGTTATGTATGACACGATGGGGACACAAATTGAGCAAACAAGTATATGGCACATCAAAAGCATGTTTATTCATGGGTAGCATATGGTGCACACAAGTATTGGGATCATGCAATGGATGGATGGGTCAAAATCTCCTAAAATGTATGGGGAAACTATGGGGTCTCCTCATGAGCAATATCGGAAACATCATATGGAGAAATGGACAACATCCAAAACAATGCATATCCGGGTTAGGTGGTCATGGCATGGCATATGAGATAAATGATGCAAAGGAGCATATCAATATCATCACAAGAGAAACAAATGCCAATAACCATGGGCTTGTCATCTATGCCATATGTGCAAATTGGGTTTATGTTAATGGCATATGCATAGTCACTATGAAGAGATTGCAAATAAGACATATGGTTGATCTCATGCATAGCATATGACAAGTCAAGCGGATTATCAAACATGATGTGACCTAAAGAATTGTCACAAGAAATCCTATGTAACATGGCATCACAACTAATAGACTCCACAAGAGAATCATCATACTCATCATAAATGGGCAAATCATCGCATGGGGAAATCATACTAGCATGAAGCATGGCAATAGGTGGGTCAACATCATGGGAGCAATCGTTGTCAAGAGAGTCCACTAGTGGGACTAGAGCATCACCTTCACCTATGTTACCTTTGTCATTCCACTCAAGTGGTGTAGGTGAGGTGGGAAAGACCAAATGGTGGTCATCATCATCATCTTGATGGACCCATGTGGGCGGTGCATCATAATCCACCATGGCCATCGTCTTGTTCAAAGGGAGGACGAAGTCGTCGAGGATCGGCGCTTCATCATAAATGGTACCTAGCACCAAACGAGAAGACACAATAGAGGTAGAGGTCAAGTTGTTAGAAATGTAAATGGCCTCACGAGACCTATCAACTGTCTCACTCTCTCTATGTGGTGGTTCACTCACCCCTCAAAATAGGTGCACTCAAACTCACGATGGTGGAGTCACCATCTCACTCAAGTGGTGGGGTTGTGGCTCTCTCACATGGGAATTGTGGCAACTCATCATATATGGGGCTAGTGGTGAAGTCACTCTCACTCAATATGGTGGCACAAGTCACTCAAGTCATCATACATCGCTGTGGTCAAGGGAAAGTCCCATGCTCAACCATCTCGCCGTTGCCGCCGTGGATGAAGGCCAAGATGGCACATCATCACTCTCTCCATGACCGAAGGAAAATCCCATGCTCGATCATCTCGCCGTGGTCGCCGTGGATGAAGGCCAAGATGGCACGACATCACTCGCCGTGGATGAAGGCCAAAGATGGCACATCATCACTCGCCGTGGATGAAGGCCAAGATGGCACAACATCACTCGCTCGTGGATGAAGGCCAAGATGGCACATCATCTCTCTCGCCTCCTAAGATGGAAGCATCATCCTCGCCGCCACTTTGTCGCTAGCCTCCAAAGCTTGGTCCTGGGAGCATCGTGTTGGAGCTCGCGGTCTCGGACATCTTGGTGGTACTAGCCTCATGCTTGTCGTAGAGCTTGGTCGCCGCGAAGTTTGCTTGGGGTGGAGAAGCCTTGGCCTTCATGAGTTCTTGTTCCGCCTTGAGAGCACCAATGTAGTAGTCGCCGATGGACTTGTAGTTCTTGAGGACGATGGTCTTGGAGATGTCGCTAGTAATCCCATCATGAAGTGGAACTTCATCGAAATGGGGTCGCCCACGCTGCTCGTCAGAAGGCAATCATCATCTCCTTGAAGTACTTGTCGATGGACTTGGATCCTGGGTGGTGTTCTCCAATTGGCGCCGGTTGTACAGTTGTAGGTTGGAGGCACAAACTCGCCGCAAAGCTTTCTTCGCCTTGGGCCAACTCATGTCGTAGTACTCCAAAGGTGTGTGAAGCCACCATGCCAATGCGTAGTCGTGGAAGTTTCTTGTATGCACTTCACTTGATCTTCGGAGGAACTTGATGTAGCTTGAGGTAGTCATCCATCAAATGCTCCCACTCGAGGTACTCGGTTCGTGAGTCCCATAGAAAGGATTCATGTGGCCGTGTCGAGGTCGAGTAGCTCGTGGAAGTCGCGGACTTGAGCTTGGGTAGCTTCTCTGAGTGTAGTCTTGAGGTGCTTGTTGGCAAAGATGCCCAATATCCGAAGGCTTAAGATGTTTTGTAGTCACTTGGCGAAGATGCTAAGGAGATGGTGAAGTCATTGAGCGTTGTTGATGTTGAGCTCTTGACCTTCACTTTCTTGTTGTTGATGGTGTCGATGCCGATGTGATCTTGCCGAGATGGTAGCTCGGAAGCATGTGCTTTGAGCGCCTTCTCAAGATGAGGAAGATCGCTTGTAGGACTTGATGAGGGCCTTGATCTCCTCCATGCGCTTGTCCATCTTGTTGTCGAAGTTGTTGTTCATGGCATCGAACTCGCCGTTGTTGTTGTAGACCAAGATGAAATGCCTTGCCTATCCATCACAAGATTCGAGTAGAGGTGAGTAGGAAATGAGATAAACAATACCAAGTTACCTTTTCCCAAAGTTGAGGATGTATCCTGCTTCACCCAATGTGAGATGAAAGAATAGTGGAATTGGTACCGGACTTGTTCACTCACACCTATCAAGTAAAGCTTATGGTAGAGCTCGTGAGGATAGTGGCACAAAAATTTAATGCAAAATGTTAGCAAGAGTCAATAATGTTGAAAGAGATTCACAAATTGCAAGCTAAACAAGTAGACCAATAGCAATGAGAGATACACGGAAACACACACACGGATAGATAAATGGGGTCGTGCAACCAAGGAATGAGCTCAAAATGTGGAATCCACCAAAACGCTCGTGTTGCACAACTCAAGAGAGACGCTAGCACGATTGCTCAATAGGCGGATACGACACTTGTGCACAACCTATAAGATGCAAAATGGATATTCTTTCTATCCCAAGTATGCTATGTATGTATGGTTCCCGGTGTTTCTCTCAAGCATGAGATCATATGATGTAGATTTGACAATCTTATGTGCAACGGGGTATGATGCTATGGCACTTGCTTACAAGCTCTTTGCTCTCTTTTTGCTTAAAAGCTTTTTTTTTCTATGGCCACTTTTGTACAATGCACAAACCAAGATAGCAATTGTGTATATGCGGAACAAACTTGAGGCACAATGGATGATATGATACCAATATGATATGGTATGTATGCAATGGAAGGTATGGACCACTAATGTGCACAAGTAACGCTGCGGCAATACTCAAATGGCTAGTCTCGATAGGTAAGTGACGCAAAATGGGCTAGGGGTTAACAATGCAATTGCAAGGAATATACAAAGGTGTCGCCGAGGTTACCGCCCTTATGGCGATGAGTGGCGTGTTCTTGGTGTAGATAGCAAGATGATGGAGACTCGTCCCTAAGTAGTCAAACACCTTAGGAAACGGAAAAACCGCAAACTCAAAATCTCAAATGACAAATGTCAAATGGTGGTAGTGGAAAGCGGTGGTGGTGTCGCACTAGGCAATGCGGACGGAATGATGGGCTATACACGAGTCGGAGTTGAAGTTGCCGCCCTAAGTAGCCAAACACCTTAGGAGACACAAGCCACAACTCAACAAGCTCAAACAACAATTGGGTTGTTGGGTGGAAATGTATGGTGGGCACGGTTATGTGGAAGTGGTGGTGGTGGTGGTTGATGAAGAAGCAACCGTCCCTAAGTAGCCAAACACCTTAGGAGACTCAAGTCACTACTCAACCAACCTCAAATGCTATGGGGAACAAAATGGGTTAGGTTGCGGAAGTCGGTGGAGGTAATGCGGATGATATGGTGGAGGGCCTAGGCAAAGATGCCAAATTTCAGAAACGTTGATGGTGTCAAATGGTGTTGGTGGTATTTTTGTGGATAGGGGATGTCAATAGCTTCAAAACGAGCTAAAGAACGCCAAAATCGGAGTTCAGATGAATTAGTTATGGACAAAACAAGATTTCAGCCGTGTCGCTTCAGCAGACCGACATCCGGAGGAGGTCCAGCTCATCCGGCTATGTCCGGATGATCCGGAGGACATCCGATGATCCGGGTTCGCCAGCGCCGGTTCTGTTTTTTCGGTGCGCGATTTATCCGGACGTCCGGGGCGCCCAATGATCCGGCTTTGTCCGGATGATCCGGAGAAGGTCCGATGATCCGCCAAGTCAACCCGCCGATTTGCTCGGACTAATTTTTGGGCGGAAATGGATGATTTTCGGGCAAAATTTGAGGGATTTCGTGGATGGAAGGTGGGGAAACTTGGGGAAATGCTAGATCCACTTGAAACCAAGCAAATCCATGGATCAAAATCAACAAAACATCATCAAAACCAACGAATCACAAAAAATTTTGGGGCTATTTTTGGTGGGGATTTTCGGATTTTAGGACGAAACAACAAAATCAAGATAGAAAACATGGGGTACTCCAAAAACGTGATCAACGTGGCTCATGATACCATATGATGTAGGGTGGAACCCTAATTCGTCGATCTTTCACGTTTGGAGTGGGATCCCTCGAAGAACACGATGAACACGGGAAGAACGGGAGAAATCACAAGGGAAACACTCAAGAACAAGTCCAATCACACATCCACTAGACAATCAAACACACAAGATCACAAGGTACATGAACAACAAAAGGAAGATACAAGGTAGAGTTCATCTCCAAGAGGAGGTCTTGATGATATCCTAGATGGATCTTCCCTAAAGAGGGTCTTGATATCCTAGATGGATCTTCCCTAAAGAGGGGTCTTGATATCCCGCTGGATCGCCTCCTAGATGGAGGTCTTGGCCTCCAATGGAGTAGTGGTCTCTCTCTCAAGAGTAGAGATAGGTAGGAGCAAAGCTCACCTAAGAATGAGCTATCACTTTGCTAACCCTAACTATTAGGAGGGGAGGAGTATATATAGTCTTAGCCACGAAGGGGTGAGGGGGAAAGGATACATGGGCTTTGGGGTCTGATTCTCACAGCAGCAAAGGAGGCCCGATGATCCGGATGGGGTCCGGATGATCCGCCGCCGTCCGGATGATCCGGAGGTGACCCGAAGATCCGCTTCAGGAGGACCCTTCTGTTGTCGCCGGACGATTTGTAACGGATGATCCGGGGCACCTGATGATCCGCCGAGTTCGATGATCCGGACGGCGGTCCGGACGTCCGCCTGGCTCCCGCAGCCGCCTCGCCTTTCTTCTCCTTTCTTCCGCCTTCTTCCACGCTTCTCGCTGGATGGTGTGGTCGCCTTGGCGCTTGCACTTTTGACATCCGTGAAGGTCCGATAATACCTATGCATGCACACGTAAGGAGTCTCAAGTAGTATACCATCCTTGAGAGTGTCAAGTGAGCACGTAAAGGAGAAGATTCACCTTTGAGTATGTGAAGCAGATGTGGCACGGTCACTTGCCAAACGAACTCTTGACATGGTGATGTCCATAGGATGCTCCGCATCAAAACGCCACTTGGTTCGATTGAGGACGAGGAACTTCTTCATCAACTTGCTCTTGGGGATGCTTGTCGTAGCGGGTTGCGAGATGCATGACGGTCTTGACGCGCAGCTCGTCAAGAGTGTTCGATGACGGTGTACTTGTGTCGGAGAAGGAGTCGTCCGAGTGGCGACTTGAGTGGCTCCGCCTTGAGTGTGAGGAAGTAGAAGTACGCCGTTCATCAACAAGGCGCTGGAGCTCGCCCACTCTTGCATCGTTTTCTTCTTGCGCTACGAGCTTGTTGTCGGCGCGCTCGCCATTGCTTGTTGCTCTTGATGGAGAGCTCATTGCGGCAAAGAGGTGGTTCTGGTGACGATGATGACATGTCGCCGCCTTGCTCGATGAAGAGTGGATTTGTAGAAGAACTTGGCCTATCCATCATTTCAAGCAAATTCTGAGTGGTAGAATGAGAAGAACGAATACCAATGTACCTTTGACCGGTTGAAGATGAATCAAGTTCACTCAAATGCGCATAATGAAATAGCACTATTGGTACCGATCCTTGTCGATTCTCACACCTACACAAGTAAAAGCTTTTGGTGGAGCTTGGTTAGATGGTGGCACAAAATTGATTGCAATCGTTAGCTTGACTCAAAAATGTTGAAGAAGATTCGCAAATTCAGATATGCAACAAGTAGACCAAGCAAGTAGTGGTACACGGAAACACACACGCAAATAGATAAATGGATTGTGCAAACCAAAAGTGAGCCAAAATGTAGAATCCATTTAAAATGCTCTTGTTGCACAATACTAGAGAGACGCTAGCACGATTGCACAATAGGCGGATACGGAGCTTGTGCACAACCTACTAGGCAAAAATGCAACGATCTCTATCCCAAGTATGCTATATGTATGGTGTATCGGTGCAATGATCCAAGATGATCTTATATGACAATCTTAATGTTGTATGATGCTATGCTTGTTGCGATAAGCTCTTTGCTTATCTTTCCTCTTTGCTTAAAAGCTTGAGTGGCTCTTTTCTTTGAGCTCTTTTCTTATGCAAACTTGACTTAACTAAGATAGCAATTGTGTATGCGATGACAACTTTGTGACACACAAGTTGATTCCAGATATGCACCTCGATGGTATATATGATATGGTGTATGCAACTAATGTGCAAGTCACGCTGCCGGCAATACTTAATGGCTAGTCTCGTGGGAAAGCAACGCAAAAGATGGTCTATGATGGTTATCAATGCAATTGCAAGGTATGACAAAGATGTCGCCGATGTTACCGTCCAGTAGCTAAGATGAGTAGTCGATCAAAATGAGCGCTTTTGTTGATGTCGCATCATGCTTAGATAGCCAAAACACAAAAGGACACGGAAATCTCACTCAAATTGTCGAACTCAAATTCGAATTGTAGTACGGAGGTTGTGTCGTGTGGTTTGGCGAGTGGAAGTGGTGGTAGATGGGTTGGGGAGGTTGTATGTTGGTGTGGATAGTGGTGGTGGTGGATGGAGGACTGCAGAATTGCAGTTTCGGCAGAGGAAGCCGGATGATCCGGGCCAGGAGCCGGATGATCCGGGCACGTCCGGATGATCCGGACTTGGTCCGGATGATCCGGCAGGTCAACCACGCACGGAACTGCTCGGGAGGAACTCAAAATGGGGAGAATTTTGACGATTTCGGGATTTTGGGTGGATTTCGAGGGGAGAAGGTGGGGAAAAGCAAGATCCACGAAGTTACACAATCAATCCACGGATCAAAAACAACAAAATATCATCAAAACCAACAAATCGCAAAAAATTTGGGGTATTTTGTGGGATTTTCGGATTTTAGGACGAAAACAACAAAATCAAGCTAGAAATCACGGGTAGGGGCTCCAAAAACATGATCAACGTGGCTCATGATACCATATGATGTAGGGTGGAACCCTAATTCGCCGATCTTTCACGCTTGAGGGGATCCCACGGAGGAAACACGAAGAACACGCGAAGCACGAGGGGAAACACGGGAAAACGAGAGAATCACTCAACCAACAAGGAATCGATCACACAAGTGCTAGATCAACATACACACATGAGATCCACAAGATACATAGTCAACTAGGGTAAGGATACAAAGGAACCGCTCATCTCCAAGAGGAGGCCTTGATGTTCTTCCCTAGATAGGGGTCTTGAATCTGCTAGGGGATCTTCTCCTAGACGGAGGTCCCGATCTCCGAGGAGAAGTAACCGAGTGGATGAGCAAAGGCTCACATAAATATGAGCTAATCCAATGCTAAGTCTCAAAGTGAGGAGAGGGGTCCTATATATAGAGTTTGGGGCGAGGGGTACATGGGCTCAGCCCAACACGCGACACAAAGCGCTGGCCGGATGATCTGGACGGGGGTCCGGATGATCCAGGCTGGTCCGGATGATCCGGGTGGAGGCCCGGATGAGCAGGAGGGTCGGCTGGTGGTCACGCAGGGCCGGATGTCCGGTTGGTGGTCCGGACGTCCGGGGGGTCCGATGATCCGGACGGGTCCGATGATCCGCCGAGGGAGCTTCGCTGCTTCGGTGGAGTTAGCCGGATCGTCCGGACCGGGTCCGGATCATCCGGCTCTGTCCGGATCGTCCCGGCCTCCGTCCGGATCGTCCGCCTCTCGGGTCCTTGTTGCTTTCTCTCTCCGCCTTCATGCATGTCTTCCGCCTCCGGTTCTCCTTGCTCCCTAGCCTCTTCATGGTTGACTCTTGGTACCTGTGTATGCATAGAGTTTCCGCTTGAGGTAGCAACCATGTCTCATGTGAATCAAGGAGAGTTGTGATAGGAGTGATGTCACCGGTTTCGAGAGCTCTTGCACGTGCTCGAGTCATGGGATGATGGAAGGATGCTCTGATCAAGTTTTCTTGGCCTCGCTGGATTCTATAGGCGCTTTTGTGAGAGATTTCAGCACCATTATGCACCTCTCAATGAGCTTACAAAGAAGGATGTGCCTTTTGTTTGGGGTACCGCATGAAGAAGCCTTCACGGTATTGAAAGATAAGTTGACACATGCCCTTTACTCCAACTTCCTGATTTTAATAAGACTTTTGAGCTTGAATGTGATGCTAGTGGAATTAGATTAGAGGTGTGTTATTACAAGATGGCAAACCTGTTGCATACTTTTCTGAAAAATTGAGTGGGCCTAGTCTGAATTATTCTACTTATGATAAAGAATTATATGCTCTTGTTCGGACTTTAGAAACATGGCAACATTATTTATGGCCTAAAGAATTTGTTATACATTCTGATCATGAATCTTTGAAACATATTAAAAGTCAAGCTAAACTGAATCAGAGACATGCTAAATGGGTTGAATTCATTGAGACTTTCCTTATGTTATTAAACACAAGAAGGGTAAAGAAAATGTTATTGTTGATGCATTGCCTCGCCGCTATACTATGCTTTCAGAACTTGACTTCAAAATATTTCGATTGGAGACCATCAAAGATCAATATGTGCATGATGCTGATTTTAAAGATGTATTGCAGAATTGAAGGAAGAACATGGAACAAGTTTGTCGTTAGTGATGGATTTGTGTTTCGTAACAAGCTATGCATTCCAGCTAGCTCCGCTCGCCTTTTGTTGTTGCAGGAGGCGATGGAGGAGGACTAATGGGACACTTTGGCGTGAAGAAGACTGAGGATATACTAGCTACACATTTCTTTTGGCCAAAGATGAGACGGATGTTGAGCGCTTTGTTGCTCGCTGCACTACATGTCAAAAAGCTAAGTCACGACTCAATCCTCATGGTTTATATATGCCTTTGCCTGTACTCTAGTGTTCCTTGGGAGGATATATCTATGGACTTTGTTTTAGGTTTACCTCTAACAAAGAAGGGAGGATAGCATATTTGTTGTCGTGGATAGATTCTCTAAAATGGCACACTTTATACCATGTCATAAAAGCGATGATGCTGTTAATGTTGCTGATTTGTTCTTTCGTGAAATTATTCGCTTGCATGGTGTGCCAAATACTATTGTTTCAGATCGTGATACTAAATTTCTTAGCCACTTTTGGAGATGTTTATGGGCTAAGTTGGGGACTAAACTACTTTTTAGTACTACTTGTCACCCCAAACTGATGGACAAACTGAAGTAGTCAATAGAACATTGTCTACTATGCTTAGGGCTGTTTTGAAGAATAATAAGAAAATGTGGGAAGAATGCTTGCCTCATATTGAATTTGCTTATAATCGCTCATTGCATTCTACTACTAAGATGTGCCCTTTTGAAATTGTGTATGGTTTCCACCGTGCACCTATTGATTTATTGCCTCTTCCATCTTCGGAGAAGGTTAATTTTGATGCTAAAGAACGTGCTGAATTGATTTTAAAATGCATGAGTTAACTAAGGAAAACATTGAGCGATGAATGCTAAATATAAACTTGCTGGAGATAAGGGTAGAAAACATGTTGTGTTTGCACCTGGAGATCTTGTTTCGTTACATTTGCGTAAGGATAGATTTCCTGATTTTCGCAAATCAAAGCTAATGCCACGTGCTGCTGGTCCCTTTAAAGTGTTGGAGAAAGTAAATGATAATGCATATAAACTTGAGCTGCCTGCAGATTTTGGGGTTAGTCCCACTTTTAACATTGCAGATTTGAAGCCATATTTGGGTGAGGAAGATGAGCTGTCACGAGGACGACTTCATTTCAAGAAGGGAGGATGATGAGGACATCAATACCATTGTTACACCCACAGCCCCTGCTGCTATACATACTGGACCAATTACTAGAGCTCACAAGACGCCAACTAAATTACCAGTACTTTCGCTTCTTGGTAATGATTCTAATGTTCATGAGAATATGATGCTGCCTAAATTGGATACATTTGTTTTGCTTACAAATGAAGGGCCTAGCTTGGAGAAGGATGAACATTGGAGCAAGAACACACATGGAGTTGATGGCATGCTAAGGGGATCAAGAACGGAGTTACAAGTGATGATTTCAGGACTTTGAAGCCACCATAAGGAGTGCATGAAGCCTTGGACGAAATATACAAGATGCCACTTCATAATATTCGTCCATAGGCTATTCTAGGTGCTGCACACCTTATTATTGGGCCAGGCCCATGTAATTTCGAAATACATTAGTATAGGCTATTTTAGAGTCCGATGTGGGAAAACAAGAGATAGGGTTAGTTTCGACCCTCCACCAAGGGCCACGAAATTCACCCCTCTTCCTCCATATATACAGCCCTTAGGGCACCGCTTAGACTTGGGTTTTGTTTAGGTCAAAAGTTCGCCATAGCTGCAACTTCGCTGATTTCGCTTGTGTTCAACGACTGACAAAGGCGCCACAGAACCCCACCTTGATCAATAAAGCTTTCATCTTATATTCGCAATATCCAGATTGCAATCTCAGTTTCTTGCTTGTTCTTCGCTTGCTCGCAGGAAATAGACCTGATGCGGAGCATCCTTCCATCATCCCCATGGACTCTACATCGACACATCCAACCCCACAAGGACCTATGACTCGAGCACGCAAGAGCTCTTGAAACCGAGGTGACATCACGCAAGAGCTCTCTCACAATTCCAATTCCCTTCGATTCACAGGAGACATGGTTACTACCTCAAACGGAAATGCTATGCATGCTTAGGTACCAAGGAGTCAACCTAGAAGAAGCCACAACTCAAAAGGGACATCAAGAGCGAGAGGAGGAGCTGCAGAGTCCAGCACGAGCGGTACTACTGCTTCCAGCCAAGCGGTACTACCGCTGAGCTGCCAGCGGCACTACCGCCGAGATCCGCCTCACGTCCGCCGAACCCGACAAACTCCAGGAATCGAACGAGCCCAGAGCGGTATTATCAGCTCCCCGAAGCGGTACTACCGCTGAAGCACTCGAAGCGGTACTACCGCCTCCAGAGCGGTACTACCGCTGAAGACTCAAGCGGTACTATCACCGCCTCCCGAAGCGGTACTACCGCCTGCCTGTGTAGTAGCTGCCGGCCGAGGCCCATGTACTGCTTTCGCCCTAACTTACCCCTTGGAGAACCTAGACTATAAATAGACCATCCCATCATCCTTTCTAGGGTTAGCACTGGATTAGCTCATGTTTGTGTGAGAGTTTTGCTCATCCACTTGGTTACTTCTCCTCGGAGTTCACGACCTCTTCGGAGAAGATCCCCAAGCGGATTCAAGACCCTTCTAGGAAGAACATCAAGGCCTCCTCTAGGAGAAGAACGGTTCCTTTGTATCCTTACTTTGTTGACTTTGGATCTCGTGAATCTCTTATGTGTATGATGATCTAGCACTTGTGTGATCGATTCCCTTGTTGGTTGAGTGATTCTCTCGCTTTCCCTGTGTTTTCCCTTGTGCTTCCGCTGTTCTTCAGATTCCTCCGAGGATCCCTCCAAACGTGAAAGATCGATTTAATTAGGGTTCCACCCTACATCATATGGTATCATGAGCCACGCTGATCACGCTTTTGGAGCCCCTACCCGTGTTTTCTAGCTTGATTTTGTTGTTTTCGCCCTAAAACCCAAAATCCCCACAAAAATAGCCCCAAATTTTTTGTGATTTGTTAGTTTGATGATGTTTTGTTGATTTTGATCCGTGGATTTGCTTGGTTTCGAGTCGATCTAGCATCCCCAAGTTTCCTCTTCCATCCATTAAATCCATCGAATTTTGACCCTAAATCACCCATTTCCGCCCCAAAATCGCTAAACAATTCAAGCAGCCGAGAAAATCTCGACCGAGCGGTACTATCTTCCCAGAGAGCGGTACTACTGCCAGACCTCGAGCGGTACTACCGCCCCGCGAACGGTACTACCGCCAGGCCCTCCCAGCCGAAATAGTCGAAAAACCCGACACGAGCGGTAGTACTGCCCTTCCCAGCGGTACTACCGCCCTGGCCATTTCCAGATTTCTGAGTTTCACCATTTCCACCATAACTTCCACATCCGAGTCCGATTTTCGCTTTTAGCTCGTTGAGTAGCTATTGACATTCTCCATCCACCTAGATAGGTTGCAACACCATTGGACACCATCTAATTTTCCCAATATTGGCATCTTTGCCTAGGCTTTCACCACATCATACACTATACCACCTCCGCTTTCCGCTACCACCATTGTTGCTTTTGTTCTTTGAGAATTTGAGTTGTGGTTCCGTGTCCTATTGTGTTTCGCTATATAGGTACGGTTCGACGTCAACATCACCACCGCCATCTTCGCTAAGGACGGTAACCTCGATTTACATCTTTGTCATCTCTCGCAATTACATTGATAAACATCATAGCCCATCTTTTATGCTGCTTACCCATCGAGACTAGCCATTGAGTATTGCCGCAACGTGACTTGTGCACATTAGGGATCATACTCCATAGCATACATACCATAGCATAGTGGTGCATATCTTGAGATCCACTTGTGTGTCACAAAGTTGTCATCGATACACAATTGCTATCTTGGTTCGTGAAGTTTGCATAAGAGAAAGAGCCACCCAAGCTTTTAAGCAAAAGAGAAAGATAAGCAAAGAGCTTATAAGCAAGAACCATAGCATCACACTACATTAAGATTGTCATATAAGATCATCTTGGATCATTGCAATCAAATACCATACATATAGCATACTTGGGATAGAGATCGCTGCATTTTTGCCTAGTAGGTTGTGCACAAGTCTCAGATCCGCTTATTGTGCAATCGTATAGCTGCCTCTAGTATTGTGCAACAAGAGCATTTTCGTGATTCCACATTTTGGCTCACTTTTGGTGTGCACAATCCCATTTATCTATTTGCGTGTGTTTCCGCGTACCTCTACTTGCTTGGTCTACTTGTTACATTTGCGAATTTGCTAATCTTCTTCAACATTTTTGAGTCAAGCTAACGATTGCAATCAATTTTGTGCCACCATCCTAACCAAGCTCCACCAAAAGCTTTTACTTGTGTAGGTGTGAGAATCGACAAGGATCGGTACCAATAGTGCTATTTCATTGTCCGCATTTGAGTGAACTTGATTCATCTTCAACTTCGTCAAAGGTACATTGGTATTAGTTCTTCTCCTTCTACCACTCACAATTTGCTTCAAATGATGGATAGGCCAAGTTCTTCTACAAACCCACTCTTCATCGAAAGCAAGACGACGACATGTCATCATATCGTCACCAAGAGCCACCTCTTCGGCGCAAGAACGAGCTCTCCATCAAGAGCAACAAGCAATGAGCTTAACGATCGACAACCTCTCCACCGACTTGCGACTATCCGAGAAGCGCATAAGAGATTACTTCGACAACAAACTCGACGCAAGACAAGAAAGAGAATGATGCAAGAATGGACGAGATCCGCGCTTTGTTGGTGAACCGCGATTTCTACCTCTTCACACTCAAGACGGAGCCACTCAAGTCGCCATCCGACGACTTCTTCTCCGACACAAGTACACCGTCATCGAACACTCTTCGACGAGCCACACAAGACCGCTATGCATCTCGCAACCCGCTACACGACAAGAATTCCTAAGAGCAAGTGGATGAACAAGTTCTCGCCCTCAATCAAACCAAGTAGCGCTTTGCTCAAGCTCAAGAACGACAACGCCTTCGCCGCCAACAAGAACAAGAACGAAGCGCTTACACTAAACAACAACAAGACGCCGAGGTCCAACGCCTTCAACAACAACAACGAAGAACAAGTTTGAGGCGGAACGCGCCTTCAAGCATCAAGTCGAGCTATCGCCAACCGCAATCGTGAAAGGCGATTCAAGAGGAAGCCCTTCGAGAAGAAATCCAAGAGAGGAACTACCATCTGCGGCGCAACGCCAAGCTCCTCAAGCTTATCCTCAACCTCAAGGTCAACAAGAGCAAGTTGATCATGGACTTCCTCCTCGCCGAGAGCAACATGAGGATGATTACCTCCACGCCAAGAACGCCATCATCAACATCGACCTCAAAACAATGAAGAACATCGCTATGGCAAGCTCAAGTTCACAATGCCCAAGTTCAATGGAACCAATGATCCCAAGAGTACCTCTCATGGGCATTGAAGGTCGACAAAATCTTTCGCTTGCACAACTATGAGGAAGAGAAGAAGATCGCTATGGCATCACTTGAGTTCCAAGACTATGTGCTCATATGGTGGGAACAAGTCCTTGAGCGCCGACAAGCAAGAGGTGAACCTCCAATCACCACTTGGGCTCAAATGAAGGATGTCATGCGAGCACGCTTTGTGCCCACCTACTACAACCGTGATCTCTTCAAGAAGCTACAACTACTCAAGCAAGGAACAAAGAGTGTTGAAGAATACTACAAAGAAATGGAGATTGCCATGATTAGAGCCAATGTCAAGGAAGATGAGGAGCAAACAATGGCACGATTCTTGAATGGACTCAATCATCCCATCAAGAAGATCGCCGACTTCCAACCCTACTCCAACCTCATTGAGCTCGTGCATCAAGCTACAAAGGCGGAACGTCAAGTACAAGATGACTTCTGGCACGCCAAGTACTCCTCCAAGATACACGGCTTCTCCAACAACCAAGCTTCAACAACTACTCCCACTTCGACATCAATCAAGCCTTCTCCAAGCAACGACGACAAGTCAAGTTACAAGAAAACTTCTACAAGTTCAAGTCGCCTTCCTCCTACTACAAGCAACTTCAAGCCGCTGGCTTCATCATCTACTCCAACCGATGAGACCGCAAGACAAGCTCCTTCAAGTGTTTCACTTGCGCGCCGAGGCCACAAGTCCTATGAATGCACCAACAAGCGCACCATGATCCTCAACGACGATGGCACATACGACTCAATGAGTGAAGATGAAATGGAAGCCATTGAGCAAGTGGCCATGCACCGCGCGTGAATGGGGATGAAGATGATCAAGTCTTTTGTGATGAAGATACGAGCCCCGCCTCGTTGTCTCTAAGGTCTTGACACTTCAACATAACCAAGAAGAAGACCAACGATGCCATATCTTCCACACAAAGGCCGCATCAATGGGAGATCCGCAAGGTCATCATCGATGGAGGTAGTTGCCACAACTTGGCAAGCGAAGAACTATGCTCCAAGCTCCAATTGGTCAAGAAGAAGCATCCGCAACCATACAAGGTTCAATGGCTAAGGACTCGCACTATACGAGTTGAGCATACGGTCCAAGTATCCTTCAAAATCGGTGCATATGAGGACACTTTGGAGTGTGATGTGGTCCCAATGACCGCTTGCCACCTCCTACTTGGTCGGCCATGGCAATTCGACCGTGGTGTCTACCACAATGGGCGACAAACCACTATAGCTTCAAGATGAAAGGCAAAGAATATGTCCTACGACCTATGTCTCCTAGTCAAGGATAGCCGACAAACAAGCCACCAACCAAAGAGAGAAGAGGAGAAAGTGAGCCACCAAAAGTGAGTGAGAGCCACAAGCCAAATTTGAGCGCCTTCGCCTAGAGAGAAAAACCTCATACTATTCGCCACCAAACATGAGATGAGAGAAGTGTGTGAGAACCCATCGAGTGTGATGCACTTTGTCCTAGTGTGCAAGGATGGAGAACCACAAACTAACACCACTCATGAGCTACCTTTGGTGTTTCAATCTCTTTGCAGGAATTTCAAGATGTTTTCCCGATGAGCTACCTCCGGTCTACCTCCTCTACGAGGCATTGAGCATCGAATCGACCTCATTCCCGAGCGCCACTTCCAAACAAAGCTCCCTACCGTGTCAATCCCAAGAAACCAAGGAGATTCAACGGCAAGTACAACAACTACTCGACAACGGTCATGTACGGAAAGCTTAAGCCCTTGTACCGCGTCTGCTATACTTGTGCCTAAACCCGATGGAAGTTTCCGCCAGTTCATTGTAGACCCATAAATGCTATCACCGCGCGCTATAGGCATCCCATTCCTCGCTTAGATGATATGCTTGATGAACTTAGTGGAGCCAACTTTTCTCAAAAATTGATCTTAAAAGTGGCTATTATCAAACCGCATTCATGAGGGTGATGAATGGAAAACTGCTTTCAAAACAAAATTTGGCTTATATGAATGGTTGGTTATGCCCATGGGTTTGTCGGAAGCTCCCGAACTTTTGTGCGCCTTATGCATCATGTGCTTAGACCTTATATTGGAATCTTTGTTGTGGTTTACTTCGATGACATTCTTGTGTTTAGCAAAACCATGAAAGAGCATCTTGATCACGTTGCTTGTTTTGCAAACGCTTCAAAGGAAAGTCTTTATGCAAACTTGAAGAAATGCACTTTTGGAGTTGACAAAGTGGTTTTCTTGGGTTTCGTTGTCTCCTCCAAGGGTGTCCATGTTGATGAAACTAAGATCAAAGCAATTAAAACTTGGCCCCAACCCACCAATTTGCAACAAGTGCGAAGTTTCCTTGGTCTTGCAGGTTTTATCGCCGCTTAGAAAAACTTTAGCACGATTGCAGCCCTTTGCATGCTTTAAGTAAGAAGAATACCTTTTGTTTGGGGAACTTTGCAATCAAACGCTTTTGATGAGCTCAAGTCTTTGCTTACTCATGCTCCAATTCTTGCTTTGCCCAACTTTGACAAAACTTTTGAGGTTCATTGTGATGCAAGTGGTACCGAATTGGCGGAGTTTTAATGCAAGAAAACGAGTCATTGCTTATTTTAGTGAAAACTCTCCGTGCTCAACTTAACTATCCTGTATGACAAAGAATTGTATGCTTTAGTGCGGTACTACATGTTTGGGAACATTATCTTAGGCCTCATGAGTTTGTCATCCATACCGATCATGAAACGCTTAAGTACTTAAAAGGTCAAACCAAATTGAACAAGCGCCATGCCAAATGGAGTGAATTTATTGAATCTTTTCCATATGTGATCAAGTACATTAAGGGCAAGGAAAATGTAGTTGCCGATGCACTTTCACGATATGCACGCTTGTCACCCAACTTGAGTTGAATGTTATTGGCTTTGAGCACATAAAAGATTTGTATGCTAGTGATCCATCTTTTGCACCTCATTATGCTAAATGTTTGACACATACATCTTGGGAACAATATTACCTCAAGGATGGTTATCTTATGAGAGCTAACAAACTATGCATTCCCTAGTCTTCTTCGCTTGCTACTTTTGCAAGAGGCTCATGGAGGCGGACTCATGGGACATTTTGGACGCGACAAGACCTTCGCCACGCCTCCAAGAACTACTTTTGGCCAAAGATGTTTCGAGATGTCTCTCGCTTACCACCCGATGCTCTACATGCCGCAAAGCTAAGTCAAAAGCTCAATCTCATGGTCTTTACATGCCTCTTCCTATTCCTTATCAACCTTGGGAAGACATTAGCATGGATTTTGTACTTGGTTTGCCTAGAACTCAAAATGGAAAGGATTCCGTGTTTGTTGTTGTGGACCGATTTTCTAAGATGGCACATTTCATTCCTTGCAACAAGGTAGACGATGCTTCACATATTGCAAATCTCTTTGTAGGGAAATCTTGCGCTTCATGGAGTATCAAGACAATCGCCTCCGACCGCGACGCCAAGTTCTTGAGTTACTTTTGAAGACTCTATGCGCCAAGCTCGAATCAAGCTCTTGTTCTCATCCGCATACCATCCTCAAACCGACGGCCAAACGGAGGTGACGAACCGGACGCTTCCACTCTACTGCGGTTGATCAAGAAGAACATCAAGGAGTGGGAAGCATGTCTACACATCGCCGAAAGTACGCCTACAACCGCAAGACATTCGACCACCGCAAGTCTCCTTCGAGGTCGCTTCACGGCTTCAACCCTTTGTCTCCATTGACATTCTACCTCTTCCTCTACAAGAGCGCATCAACCTCGACGCAAGTGCCCGTGCAAGCTACATCAAGAAGATGCATGAAGATACAAGACACACCATCGAGAGCCGAGTACAACGACTAACGACCAAGCTCAACATCAACAAGCAACCCATGATCTTCAACATAGGCGATCTCGTGGCTACACCTTCGCAAGGAACGCTCTCCCAACGAACGCAAGTCCAAACTTCTACCGAGCCGATGGACCTTCAAGGTGCTAGCACGCTACAACAACAACGCCTACAAGCTCGACATACCAAGCGACAAATACAACGTGAGCGACACCTTCAACGCCAAAGACCTCTCGCCTTTCCATGGTGATGAAGATCTTGATCCGAGGTCGGATCCTTTCAAGGGAGGGATATGATGCGAGCATCCTTCCATCATCCCCATGGACTCTACATCGACACATCCAACCCCACAAGGACCTATGACTCGAGCACGCAAGAGCTCTTGAAACCGAGGTGACATCACCCTCTCACAATTCCTTTCGATTCACATGAGACATGGTTACTACCTCAAACGGAAATGCTATGCATGCTTAGGTACCAAGGAGTCAACCTAGAAGAAGCCACAACTCAAAAGGGACATCAAGAGCGAGAGGAGGAGCTGCAGAGTTCAGCACGAGCGGTACTATCTGCTTCCAGCCAAGCGGTACTACCGCTGAGCTGCCAGCGGCACTACCGCCGAGATCCGCCTCACGTCCGCCGAACCCGACAAACCCAGAATCGAACGGCGCCAGAGCGGTATTACTGCCTCCCGAAGCGGTACTACCGCTGAAGCACTCGAGCGGTACTACCGCCTCCAGAGCGGTACTACACCGCTGAAGCACTCAAGCGGTACTACTCGCCTCCCGAAAGGGTACTACCGCCTGCCTGTAGTAGCTGCTGGCCGAGGCCCATGTACTGCTTTCGCCTCTAACTTACCCCTTGGAGAACCTAGACTATAAATAGACCATCCCATCATCCTTTCTAGGGTTAGCACTCGGATTAGCTCATGTTTGTGTGAGAGTTTTGCTCATCCACTTGGTTACTTCTCCTCGAGTTCACGACCTTCTTCGGAGAAGATCCCCAAGCGGATTCAAGACCCCTTCTAGGGAAGAACATCAAGGCCTCCTCTAGGAGAAGAACGGTTCCTTTGTATCCTTACCTTTGTTGACTTTGGATCTCGTGAATCTCTTATGTGTATGATGATCTAGCACTTGTGTGATCGATTCCCTTGTTGGTTGAGTGATTCTCTCGCTTTCCCCTGTTTTCCCTTGTGCTTCCGCTGTTCTTCAGATTCCTCCGAGGATCCCTCCAAACGTGAAAGATCGATTTAATTAGGGTTCCACCCTACATCAGATGCCGACAGTATGAATGTTTAGTTGCTCAACGTGTTTTGAGTGTGCAGGTTACACAAGCTGAGCAAAATCAGAGGCATAATTTGTTCCATACAAAGGAGTTGTGAAGGAACGCTCTATTCAAGCCATCATAGATGGAGGGAGCTGCAACAACTTGGCTAGCATGGAGATGGTGGAGAAGCTATCTCTCACCACAAGACCACATCCACATCCTTACTACATCCAATGGTTCAACAACAGCGGCAAGGTTAAGGTAACACGCATCGCTCGTGTGCATTTTAGTATCTCTACATATGCTGATTATGTTGATTGTGATGTGGTACCTATGCAAGCATGTTCCTTATTACTTGGTCGACCATGGCAATTTGATAAAAATTTGTACACCATGGTAGAAACAATCAGTATACTCTTGTTCATAAGGATAAAATATTACTTTGCTTCCTATGACTCCTGAGTCCATTTTGAAAGATGATATTAATAGAGCTAATAAAGCAAAACAGAGAAAAATAAGAGTGAAAATCAGATTGTGGAAAAGAATTTGAGCAACATATGAAGCCTAATAGTAAACCATCTAGTGTTGTTTCTGAAATTAAATTGAAAAGTGCATGTTTACTTGCCACTAAATCTGATATTGATGAGCTAGATTTTAGCAAATCTGTTTGCTATGCTTTTGTGTGCAAAGAGGCATTATTTTCATTCGAGGACGTGTTTTCCTTCTTTGCCCCTCGCTGTCACTAACATTTTGCAGAGTTCGCCGACGCTCTTTCCACAAGACGTGCCACCGGAGTACCACCTATTCGAGGGATTGAGCATCAAATTGACTTAATTCCCGTGCATCATTACCCAACCGTGCACCATACCGCATCAATCCAGAGGAGACGAAGGAGATTATGCGCCAAGCACAGGAGCTGCTCGACAAAGGTTATATACGCCAATCCCTTAGTCCTTGTGCTGTTCCTATTATTCTAGTGCCGAAAAAGGATGGTACATCACGATGTGTGTTGATTGTAGAGGCATTAATAATATTACTATTCGTTATCGCCACCCTATTCCTAGGCTAGATGATATGCTTGATGAATTGAGTGGTTCTACAATATTCTCCAAAGTTGATTTATGAGTGGATACCATCAAATTCGTATGAAATTGGGAGATGAATGGAAAACAACATTTAAAACTAAGTTTGGATTATATGAGTGGTTAGTCATGCCTTTTGGGTTAACTAATGCACCTAGTACTTTCATGAGATTAATGAACGAAGTTTTACGTGCTTTCATTGGACGATTTGTGGTAGTCTATTTTGATGATATACTGATTTATAGCAAATCTTTGGAACAACATTTGGAACATTTACGTGTTGTTTTTAATGCTCTATGTGATGCACGCTTGTTTGGTAACCTTGGGAAGTGCACCTTTTGCACCGATCGAGTATCTTTTCTTGGCTATGTTGTTACTCCACAGGAATTGAAGTTGATAAAGCCAAGATTGAAGCTATTGAGAGTTGGCCGCAGCCCAAAACGGTCACACAAGTGAGGAGTTTCTTGGCCTCGCTGGTTTCTATAGGCGCTTTGTGAGAGATTTCAGCACCATTGCTGCACCTCTCAATGAGCTTACAAAGAAGGATGTGCCTTTTGTTTGGGGTACCGCACAGAAGAACCCTTCACGGTATTGAAAGATAAGTTGACACATGCCCTTTACTCCAACTTCCTGATTTTAATAAGACTTTTGAGCTTGAATGTGATGCTAGTGGAATTGGATTAGAGGTGTGTTATTACAAGATGGCAAACCTGTTGTATACTTTTCTAAAAATTGAGGGCCTAGTCTGAATTACTCTACTTATGATAAAGAATTATATGCTCTTGTTCGGACTTTAGAAACATGGCAACATTATTTATGGCCCAAAGAATTTGTTATACATTCTGATCATGAATCTTTGAAACATATTAAAAGTCAAGCTAAACTGAATCGAGACATGCTAAATGGGTTGAATTCATTGAGACTTTCCTTATGTCATTAAACACAAGAAGGGTAAAGAAAATGTTATTGCTGATGCATTGTCTCGTCGCTATACTATGCTTTCACAACTTGACTTCAAAATATTTGGTTTGGAGACCATCAAAGATCAATATGTGCATGATGCTGATTTTAAAGATGTATTGCAGAATTGTAAAGAAGGAAGAACATGGAACAAGTTTGTCGTTAATGATGGATTTGTGTTCCGTGCTAACAAGCTATGCATTCCAGCTAGCACCGCTCGCCTTTTGTTGTTGCAGGAGGCGATGGAGGAGGACTAATGGGACACTTTGGCGTGAAGAAGACGGAGGACGATTTGCTACACATTTCTTTTGGCCAAAGATGAGACGGATGTTGAGCGCTTTATTGCTCGCTGCACTACATGTCAAAAAGCTAAGTCACGACTCAATCCTCATGGTTTATATATGCCTTTGCCTGCACTCTAGTGTTCCTTGGGAGGATATATCTATGGACTTTGTTTTAGGTTTACCTAGAACAAAGAAGGAGGGATAGCATATTTGTTGTCGTGGATAGATTCTCAAAATGGCACACTTTATACCATGTCATAAAAGCGATGATGCTGTCAATGTTGCTGATTTGTTCTTTCGTGAAATTATTCGCTTGCATGGTGTGCCAAATACTATTGTTTCAGATCGTGATACTAAATTTCTTAGCCACTTTTGGAGATGTTTATGGGCTGTTGGGGACTAAACTGCTTTTAGTACTACTTGTCACCCCAAACCGATGGATTAACTGAAGTAGTCAATAGAACATTGTCTACAATGCTTAGGGCTGTTCTAAAGAATAATAAGAAAATGTGGGAGGAATGCTTGCCTCATATTGAATTTGCTTATAATCGCTCATTGCATTCTACTACTAAGATGTGCCCTTTGAAGTTGTGTATGGTTTCCTAACTCGTGCACCTATTGATTTGTTGCCTCTGCCATCTTCGGAGAAGGTTAATTTTGATGCTAAAGAACGTGCTGAATTGATTTTAAAATGCATGAGTTAACTAAGGAAAACATTGAGCGATGAATGCTAAATATAAACTTGCTGGAGATAAGGGTAGAAAACATGTTGTGTTTGCACCGGAGATCTTGTTTGGTTACATTTATGTAAGGATAGATTTCCTGATTTGCAAATCAAAGCTAATGCCACGTGCTGCTGGTCCCTTTAAGGTGTTGGAGAAAGTAAATGATAATGCATATAAACTTGAGCTGCCTGCAGATTTTGGGGTTAGTCCCACTTTTAACATTGCAGATTTGAAGCCATATTTGGTGAGGAAGATGAACTTCCGTCGAGGACTCACTTCATTTCAAGAAGGGAGGATGATGAGGACATCAGTACCATTGTTACACCCACAACCCCTGCTGCTATACATACCGGACCAATTACTAGAGCTCACAAGACGCCAACTAAATTACTGTGTACTTTCGCTTTCTTGGTAATGATTCTAATGTTCATGAGAATATGATGCTGCCTAAATTGGATACATTTGTTTTGCTTACAAATGAAGGGCCTAGCTTGGAGAAGGATGAACATTGGAGCAAGAACAAGCATGGAGATGATGGCATGCTAAGGGGGACAAGAATGGAGTTACAAGTGCTGATTTCAGACTTTGAAGCCACCATAATGAGTACATGAAGCCTTGGACGAAATATACAAGATGCCACTTCATAAATTTCGTCCAGAGGCTATTCTAGGTGCTGCGTCACCTTATTATTGGGCCAGCCCATGTAATTTCGAAATACATTAGTATAGGCTATTTTAGAGTCCAGATGTGTGGGGAACAAGAGATAGGGTTAGTTTCGACCCTCCACCAAGGGCCACGAAATTCACCCCTCTTCCTCCATATATACAGCCCTTAGGGCACCGCTTAGACTTTGGGTTTTGTTTAGATTAAAAGTTCGCCATAGCTGCAACTTCACAGCATTTCGCTTGTGTTCAACGACTGCATAAAGGCGCCACAGTAACCCCACCTTGATCAATAAAGCTTTCATCTTATATTCGCAATATCCAGATTGCAATCTCAGCTTTTTGCTTGTTCTTCGCTTGCTCGCAGGAAATGACCTTCGTGGTCGTTGATCGTGTTCGCGTGGTCAATAACCTCTCGGAGTTGGTTTAGCGATTGCAAGGCGCGACGCGCCCGCACGCTCGTAGTCGGATCGCCAAAGTCGACTTCCACCAAAGCGAAATCCACCATCTCATCGAAAGACGGACACCTTTTTGGTTATTTATGGATAGATTTCTGATTTGTGCAGTTATTTTTCTACTTCACCCATGTTTGTTCAATCATACAGTAGACTTTCGTTTGTTCAGAGAATATTTATTTGATTCAATTTAAATTTCAAATCTCAGCTTGCTTGTTCTTCATTTGCTCGCAGGAAACAGACCTTGTGGGTCAGTTGATCGTGTTCAAATAAGGGTCAATAACCTCTCGGAGTTGGTTTAGCGATTGCTAAGGCGCCGACGTCCTCAAGACGTTAGATCGATCGTTAAAAATTTTATTAAAGCGAATCCACCATCTCATCGCCAAAGTGGTTTTTCGGCGAGATGGTGGATTTCGCTTTTGGTGGAAGTCGACTTTGACGATCCGACTATGATCGTATGCGAGGACGCCGCTACTTAGCAACCGCTAAACCAACTCCGAGAGGTTATTGACCACGCCGAGCACGCATCAACCTGACCACGATGGTCTGCTTCCGCGAGCAAACGAAGAACAAGCAAGAAACTGAGATTGCAATCTGGATATTGCGAATATAAGATGAAAGCTTTATTGATCAAGGTGGGGTCTGTGGACGCCTTTGTCCGGTCGCTGAACACAAACGGCACGCCGGTTGCAGCTATGGCTAACTTTTTAATCTAAACAAAACCCAAAGTCTAAACGGCGCCTAAAGGCTGTATATATCGAGGAAGAGGGGTGAATTTCGTGGCCCTTGGTGGAGGGGTCCAAACTAACCCTATCTCTTGTTTCCCCACACACACGCACTCTAAAAATAGCCTATACTTATGTATTTCGAAATTACACGGGCCTGGCCCAATAATAAGGTGACGCAGCACCTAGAATAGCCTCTGGACAAAATTTATGAAGTGGCATCTTGTATATTTCGTCCAAGGCTTCATGCACTCATTATGGTGGCTTCAAAGTCCTGAAATCATCACTTGTAACTCCATTCTTGTCCCCCTTGCGCATGCCATCATCTCCATGCTTGTTCTTGCTCCAATGTTCATCTTTCTCCAAGCTAGCCCCTTCATTTGTAAGCAAAACAAATGTTTCCAATTTAGGCAGCATCATATTCTCATGAACATTAGAATCATTACCAAGAAACGAAAGTACCTGGTAATTTAGTTGGCGTGCGCGAGCTCTAGAAATTTGTCCAGTATGTATAGCAGCAGGGGCTGTGGGTGTAACAATTGTATTGATGTCCTCATCATCCTCCCCTTCTTGAAATGAAGTCGTCCTCGACGGAAGCTCATCTTCCTCACCCAAATATGGCTTCAAATCTGCAATGTTAAAAGTGGACTAACCCAAAATCTGCAGCAGCTCAAGTTTATATGCATTATCATTTATTTTCTCCAACACCTTAAAGGACCAGCAGCACGTGGCATTAGTTTTGATTTATGCAAATCAGAAATCTATCTCACGCAAATGTAACCAAACAAGATCTCCAGGTGCAAACACAACATGTTTTCTACCCTTATCTCCAGCAAGTTTATATTTAGCATTCATAGGCTCAATGTTTTCCTTAGTTAACTCATGCATTTTTAAAATCAATTCAGCACGTTCTTTAGCATCAAAATTAACCTTCTCCGAAGATGGAAGAGGCAACAAATCAATAGGTGCACGAGGTAGGAAACCATACACGACTTCAAAAGGGCACATCTTAGTAGTAGAATGCAATGAACGATTATAAGCAAATTCAATATGAGGCAAGCATTCCTCCCACATTTTCTTATTATTCTTTAGAACAGCCCTAAGCATAGTAGACAATGTTCTATTGACTACTTCAGTTTGTCCATTAGTTTGGGGGTGACAAGTAGTACTAAAAAGTAGTTTAGTCCCCAACATAGCCCATAAACATCTCCAAAAGTGGCTAAGAAATTTAGTATCACGATCTGAAACAATAGTATTTGGCACACCATGCAAGTGAATAATTTCAGGAAAGAACAAATCAGCAACATTAACAGCATCATCGCTTTTATGACATGGTATAAAGTGTGCCATTTTCGAGAATCTATCCACGACAACAAATATGCTATCCCTCCCCTTCTTTGTTCTAGGTAAACCTAAAACAAAGTCCATAGATATATACTCCCAAGGAACACTAGGTACAGGCAAAGGCATATATAAACCATGAGGATTGAGTCGTGACTTAGCTTTTTGACATGTAGTGCAGCGAGCAATAAAACGCTCAACATCCCATCTCATCTTTGGCCAAAAGAAATGTGTAGCAAGTACGTCCTCCGTCTTCTTCACGCCAAAGTGTCCCATTAGTCCTCCTCCATGCGCCTCCTGCAACAACAAAAGACGAACGGTGCTAGCTGGAATGCATAGCTTGTTAGCACGGAACACAAATCCATCATTAACGACAAACTTGTTCCATGTTCTTCCTTCTTTACAATTCTGCAATACATCTTTAAAATCAGCATCATGCACATATTGATCTTTGATGGTCTCCAAACCAAATATTTTGAAGTCAAGTTGTGAAAGCATAGTATAGCGACGAGACAATGCATCAGCAATAACATTTTCTTTACCCTTCTTGTGTTTAATGACATAAGGGAAAGTCTCAATGAATTCAACCCATTTAGCATGTCTACGATTCAGTTTAGCTTGACTTTTAATATGTTTCAAAGATTCATGATCAGAATGTATAACAAATTCTTTGGGCCATAAATAATGTTGCCATGTTTCTAAAGTCCTAACAAGAGCATATAATTCTTTATCATAAGTAGAATAATTCAGACTAGGCCCACTCAATTTTTCGTAAAAGTATGCAACAGGTTTGCCATCTTGTAATAACACACCTCCTAATCCAATTCCACTAGCATCACATTCAAGCTCAAAAGTCTTATTAAAATCAGGAAGTTGGAGTAAAGGAGCATGTAAACTTATCTTTCAACACCGTGAAGGCTTCTTCCCAAAGCGGTACCCCAAACAAAAGGCACATCCTTCTTTGTAAGCTCATTGAGAGGTGCAGCAATGGTGCTGAAATCTCTCACAAAACGCCTATAGAATCCAGCGAGGCCAAGAAAACTCCTCACTTGTGTGACCGCTTTGGGCTGCGGCCAACTCTCAATAGCTTCAATCTTGGCTTTATCAACTTCAATTCCTGTGGAGTAACAACATAGCCAAGAAAAGACACTCGGTCGGTGCAAAAGGTGCACTTCCCAAGGTTACCAAACAAACGTGCATCACGAGAGCAATAAAAACAGCACGTAAATGTTCCAAATGTTCCTCCAAAGATCTGCTATAAATCAATATGTCATCAAAGTAAACTACCACAAATCGTCCAATGAAAGCACGTAAAACTTCGCTCATTAATCTCATGAAAGTACTAGGTGCATTAGTTAACCCAAAAGGCATGACTAACCACTCATATAATCCAAACTTAGTTTTAAATGCTGTTTTCCATTCATCCCCAATTTCATACGAATTTGATGGTATCCACTACGCAAATCAACTTTGGAGAATATTGTAGAGCCACTCAATTCATCAAGCATATCATCTAGCCTAGGAATAGGATGACGATAACGAATAGTAATATTATTAATGCCTCTACAATCAACACACATACGCGATGTACCATCCTTTTTCGCACTAGAATAATAGGAACAACACAAGGACTAAGGGATTCGCAGATATAACCTTTGTCGAGAAGCTCTTGTACTTGACGCATAATCTCCTTCGTCTCCTCTGGATTGGTACGGTATGGCACACGGTTTGGCAGTGAAGCACCAGGAATTAAGTCAATCTGATGCTCAATCCCACGAATAGGCGGTAATCCCGGTGGCACGTCTTGTGGAAAGACGTCAGCGAACTCCTGCAAAATGTTAGTGACAGCAGAAGGCAAAGAGGAAGGCACGTCCTCGAATGAAAATAATGCCTCTTTGCACACAAAAGCATAGCAAACAGATTTGCTAAAATCTAGCTCATCAATATCAGATTTAGTGGCAAGTAAACATGGACTTTTCAATTTAATTTCAGAAGCAACACTAGATGGTTTACTATTAGGCTTCATATGTTGCTCAAATTCTTTTGCCACAATCTAATTTTCACTCTTATTTTTCTCCTGTTTTGCTTTATTAGCTCTATTAATATCATCTTTCAAAATGGACTCAGGAGTCATAGGAAGCAAAGTAATATTTTTATCCTTATGAACAAGAGTATACTGATTGTTTCTACCATGGTGTACAGGATTTTTATCAAATTGCCATGGTCTACCAAGTAATAAGGAACATGCTTGCATAGGTACCACATCACAATCAACATAATCAGCATATGTAGAGATACTAAAATGCACACTAACAAAGACGTGTTACCTTAACCTTGCCGCTGTTGTTGAACCATTGGATGTAGTAAGGATGTGGATGTGGTCTTGTGGTGAGAGATAGCTTCTCCACCATCTCCATGCTCGCCAAGTTGTTGCAGCTCCCTCCATCTATGATGACGCTAATAGAACGCTCCTTCACAACTCCCTTTGTATGGAACAAATTATGCCTCTGATTTTGCTCAGCTTGTGTAACCTGCACACTCAAAACACGTTGAGCAACTAAACATTCATACTGTCAAGATCTTCAGCAGCCATGTATTGTGTCTCATGATCGAATCATCTCCACCGTGTTCCTCATGTGTAATAAGAGCCAAAGTCTCCTCATCATAGTCACTAGCGGACTCATACCCACCATCCTCGTAGCAATCATCACACGCTGAGATTTGCATTCTCTCAAGAAATGTCCTCTTCCCTTACAACGACGACAAATAATATCACTTGTGTTCCCTGTTGACGCCATGGAAGAAGAAGAGCTCTGCAGGCCCAGCAGGTGCGCTCTTGGCGAGATAGTGGTGGTTGTGCCTGCTTTCTTGTATCACGGTTGGAGGTGGCACCTGAAGGAGGTGATGGTGCAAGGGAAGTAGATGATGCACGCGTGTCCATGATGAAGGTCGACCTGCAGAAAAGTTAGTTCGCGCCAATGCTTGTCGATCCTGCACTTCACGTTCAGCTTTACAAGCAAGATGGAATAAACGAGTGATATTAGTATACTCCTTATACTCTAGAATGGTCTGAATCTCTATTTAATCCACCTATAAAACGTGCAAGCATAGCTTCATTCTCCTCAACAATACCACATCTAATCATGCCAGTTTGTAATTCCTGATAATATTCTTCTACAGAATTTTTTCCTTGTCTTAAACGCTGCAATTTTTGAAGCAATTCACGTTGATAATATGGTGGAACCCAACGAGTACGCATAGCAGTTTTCAAAGCAGCCCAAGTAGCTGGAACAGGATATAATCTACAATGTTCAGACCACCAAACACATGCAAAACTAGTGAAAGCACAAACAGCAGCAGCAACCCGTCTCTTCTCGGGATATTGTAAACATGTAAAACGTTGTTCAGTTTCTAACTCCCAAGTAAAATATATATTAGGAACATATCTACCCTCAAATGGTGGAATATTCAATTTCAGTTTAGGAATATGGACATCATCTCGTACCTGAGGTGCTGGTGCAGGCCTACCATTACGAATATATACCTGAGGTCGACCTGGTGGTGGTGGTGCTGGTGGCTGCACGTAGTTCTGATTTTGATCAACCTCACCCTCATAATCGCCCGCATACTCATCATCCTCCTCGGTACCAGCAGCAGCAGTAGCAGGAGCCAAAGAAGCACCAACAGCAGTAGCAGCGTGATGCGGAGCATCCTATGGACATCACCATGTCAAGAGTCCGTTTGGCAAGTGACACGTGCGACCTCTACTTTTCATACATAAAGGTGAATCTTCTCCTTTACACGTGCTCACTTGACCCCTTCGAGGATGGTATACTACTTGACACTTCTCCCGTGTGCATGCATAGGTATTGTCGGAGCTTCACGGATGTCGAGGAGGAGTGCAAGCGCCAAGGAACAACTACACCATCCGCGAGGGAAGCCTGGAAGCGAAGACGGAAGAAGAAGGACCGACCCAGTCCAGAAAGGGCGGTACTACCGCCCAAAGCAAGCGGTACTACCGCTCGAGCGGTACTACCGCCCAAAGCAAGCGGTACTACCGCTCAAGCGGTACTACCGCCCATGAGTCCGGTACTACCGCCTCTGCTGTCAGGCAGCCATGCCCTTGGCCTTGTATCCCTCTCCCACTTACCCCTTCGTGGCTTAGACTATAAATAGACCACCTCCACCTCCTTTCTAGGGTTAGCAAATATGATAGCTCATTCTTAGGTGAGCTTTGCTCCTACCTCTACTCTTGAGAGAGAGAGACTACCACTCCCATGGAGTTCAAGACCTCCATGTGAGAAGATCCTGCATGGATATCATCAAGACCCCTTGTGGGAAGATCCATCTAGGATATCATCAAGACCTCCTCTTGGAGATGAACCTTACCTTGTATCTTTCCTTTTGTTGTTCATGTACCTTGTGATCTTGTGTGTTTGATTGTCTAGTGGATGTGTGATTTGGACTTGTTCTTGAGTGTTTCCCGTGTGATTTCTCTCCGCTCTTCCCGTGTTCATCGTGTTCTCCGTGAGGATCCCTCCAAACGTGAAAGATCGACGAATTAGGGTTCCACCCTACATCATATGGTATCATGAGCCACGTTGATCACGTTTTTGGAGCCCCTACCCCGTGTTTTCTAGCTTGATTTTGTGTGTTCTTGCCTAAATCCGAAAATCCCCACCAAAAATAGCCCCCAAATTTTTTTGTGATTTGTTGGTTTGATGATGTTTTGTTGATTTTGATCCATGGATTTGCTTGGTTTCAAGTGGATCTAGCATTCCCCCAAGTTTCCCCTCTTTCCATCCACGAAATCCATCGAATTTTGCCCCCGAAATCATCCATTTCCGCCCCAAAATCGCGCCCCGATTCGATCTGCGAAAAATCCCGTCCCGAGCGGTACTACCGCCCTAGAGAGCGGTACTACCGCTGAGAACCTCAAGCGGTACTACCGCCCCAGGAACGGTACTACCGCCAGGCCCTGTTCCGCCCGAAATAGTCGAAAAAAACCCGACACGAGCGGTACTACCGCCCTTCCCAGCGGTACTACCGCCCTGGACATTTCCAGCTTTCTGAGTTTCACCATTTCCACCATAACTTCCACATCCGGAGTCCGATTTTCGCGTTCTTTAGCTCGTTGAGAAGCTATTGACATTCTCCTTCCTCCTAGATAGGTTACAACATCATTTGACACCATCACATTTGACGAATTTTGGCATCTTTGCCTAGGGCTTCCACCACAACATCCGCATAACCACCACCGACTTCCGCAACCTAACCCATTTTGTTCCTTATAGCATTAGTGGTTGTTTGAGTTGTGATTTGAGTCTCCTAAGGTGTTTAGGCTACTTAGGGACGGTTGCTTCTTCATCAACCACCACCACCACCACCTCCACATAACCTTACCCACCATACACTTCCGACTACCCAACTTAACCCAATAGTTGTTTGAGCTTGTTTGAGTTGTGGCTTGTGTCTCCTAAGGTGTTTCGGCTACTTAGGGACCGTGTGCTTCCAACTCTTACACCGTGTATAGCCCATCATCCCACTTCCGCATTGCCAAGTGCATACCACCACCGCTTCCGCTACCACCATTTGACATTTGTCATTTGAGATTTTGAGTTTGCGGTTTTTCCGTTTCCTAAGGTGTTTCGGCTACTTAGGGACGAGTCTCCATCATCTTGGTATCTACACCAAGAACACCGCCACTCATCATCGCAAAGGACGGTAACCTCGACGACACCTTTCTATATCCCTTGCAAATTGCATTGTTAACCCCTAGCCCATTTTGCGCCACTTACCTATCGAGACTAGCCATTTGAGTATTGCCGCAACGCGTTATTTGTGCACATTAGTGTTCCATACCTTCCATTGCATACATACCATATCATATTGGTATCATATCATCCATTGTGCCTCAAGTTTGTTCCCGCATATACACAATTGCTAGCTTGGTTTGTGCATTGTACAAAAGTGACCATAGAAAAAAAAAAGAGAAAAAGCTTTTAAGCAAAAAGAGAGCAAAGAGCTCGTGAGCAAGTGCCATAGCATCATCCCATTGCACATAAGATTGTCAAATCAACATCATATGATATCATGCTTGAGAGACACACCGGGAACCATACATACATAGCATACTTGGGATAGAAGAATATCCATTTTGCATATTATAGGTTGTGCACAAGTGTCGTATCCGCCTATTGAGCAATCGTGCTAGCGTCTCTCTTGAGTTGTGCAACACGAGCGTTTTGGTGGATTCCACATTTTGAGCTCATTCCTTGGTTGCACGACCCCATTTATCTATCCGTGTGTGTTTCCGTACCTTTCATTGCTATTGGTCTACTTGTTTCGCTTGCAATTTGTGAATCTTTTTCAACATTATTGACTCTTGCTAACATTTTGCATCATATTTTTGTGCCACTATCCTCACCGAGCTCTACCATAAGCCTTTACTTGTAGGTGTGAGTGAACAAGTCCGGTACCAATTCCACTATTCTTTCATCTCACATTGAGTGAAACGAGATACATCCTCAACTTTGGGAAAAGGTAACTTGGTATTGTTTATCTCATTTCCTACTCACCTCTACTCGAGTCTTGTGATGGATAGGCAAGGCATTTCATCTTCGGTCTACAACAACAACGACGAGTTCGATGCCATGAACAACAACTACGACGCCAAGATGGACAAGCGCATGGAGGAGATCAAGGCCCTCATCAAGTCCTACAAGCGATCTTCCTCATCTTCGAGAAGACGCTCAAGAGCACATCCTTCCGAGCTACCATCTCCGGCAAGATCGCATCGGCATCGACACCAACACCACCAAGAACGTGAAGGTCAAGAGCTCTACATCAACAACCGCTCAATGACTTCACCATCTCCCTTGGCATCTTCGCCAAGCGACTTCAAGGCATCTTCGCCTACGGACATATGGCATCTTCGCCAACAAGAACCTCAAGACTACACTCAAGAGAAGCTCCCCAAGCTCAAGTCCGCGACTTCCACGAGCTACTACGACCTCGACACCGACCACAAGATTCCTTTCTATGGGACTCAAGAACCCGAGGAGTACCTCGAGTGGGAGCGTTTGATGGACGACTACCTCAAGCTACATCAAGTTCGTCCCGAAGATCAAGTGAAGTGCGCCACAAGAAACTTCCACGACTACGCATTGGCATGGTGGCTTCACACACCTTCGGAGAGC
Source organism: Aegilops speltoides (assembly GCA_021437245.1). NCBI lineage: Eukaryota > Viridiplantae > Streptophyta > Magnoliopsida > Poales > Poaceae > Aegilops > Aegilops speltoides. Next base: position 244,435,745 of record CM038146.1, read on the forward strand.
TACGAGATGAGTTGGCCCAAGACGAAGAGAGCTTTACGGCGAGAGTTTGTGACTCCAACCTACACGGAACAACTTCGACGCCAATTGGAGAACACCACCCAAGGATCCAAGTCAATCGACAAGTACTTCAAGGAGATGATGATTGCCTTGCGACGAGCCGGCGTGGACGACCCCATTTCGATGAAGTTCCACTTCATGATGGGATTGCACAACGACATCTCCAAGACCATCGTCCTCGAGAACTACAAGTCCATCGACGACTACTACATTGGTGCTCTCAAGGCGGAACAAGAACTCATGAAGGCCAAGGCTTCTCCACCCCAAGCAAACTTCACGGCGACCAAGCTCTACAACAAGCATGAGGCTAGTACCACCAAGATGTCCAAGCCCGACGAGCTCCAAGACGATGCTCCCAAGGACCAAGCTTTGGAGGCGAGCGACAAGGTGGCGAGCAAGGAGGATGCTTCCATCTTAGGAGGCGAGAGTGATGATGTGCCATCTTCGGCCTTCATCCACGACGAGAGTGATGATGTGCCATCTTCGGCCTTCATCCACGGCGACCACGACGAGATGGTTGAGCACGGGATCTTCCCTTCGACCACGGCGACGTATGATGACTTGAGTGACTTGTGCCACCATATTGAGAGTGAGAGTGACTTCACCACTAGCCCCATACATGATGAGTTGCCACAATTCCCATGTGAGGAGAGCCACAAACCCCACCACTTGAGTGAGATGAGTGACTCCACCATACGTGAGTTTGAGTGCACCTATTTTGAGGGAGTGAGTGAACCACCACATAGAGAGAGTGAGATAGTTGAGAGGTCTCGTGAGGCCATTTACATTTCTAACAACTTGACCTCTACCTCTATTGTGTCTTCTCGTTTGGTGCTAGGTCCCATTTATGATGACGCGCCGATCCTCAACGACTTCGTCCTCCCTTTGGACAAGACGATGGCCATGGTGGATTATGATGCACCCCCCACATGGTTCCATCAAGATGAAGATGACCACCATTTGGTCTTTCCCACCTCACCTACACCACTTGAGTGGAATGACAAAGGTAACAAAGGTGACGGTGATGCTCTAGTCCCACTAGTGGACATTCTTGACATTGATTTCTTGCATGATGGTGATCCACCTATTGCCATGCTTCATGCTAGTATGATTTCCCCATGCGATGATTTGCCCATTTATGATGAGTATGATGATTCTATTGTGGAGTCTATTAGTTGTGATGCCATGTTACATAGGATTTCTTGTGACAATTCTTTAGGTCACATCATGTTTGATAATCCGCTTGACTTGTCATATGCTATGCATGAGATCCATCATATTTCTTATTTGCAATCTCTTCATAGTGACTATGCATATGCCATTAAAATAAACCCAATTTGCACATATGGCATAGATGACAAGCACATGGTTATTGGCATTTGTTTTTCTTGTGATGATATTGATATGCTCCCTTTGCATCATTCATCTCATATGCCATGCCATGACCACCTAGCTTCGGATATGCATTGTTTTGGATGTTGTCCATTTTCTCCATGTGATGTTTCCGCTATTGCTCATGAGGAGACCCCCATAGTTTCCTCATACATGTTAGGGGAATTTGATCCATCCCATTCATTGCATGATCCCCATACTTGTTTGCACCATATGCTACCCATGATTAAACATGATATTGATGTGTCACATACTTGCATTCTCAATTTGTGTCCCCATCGTGTCATACATAACAACTATTCTTTCATGATGGATGACATGTTCATATACCATGCCTCAAATTTCTTTGAGCATTGCTTATCTTGTGCTAACTCACACGTGCACATACACATCATGATGGATGATGTGTACATTTACCACACACACAATTTCTTTCGTTTGTGTCTCTTTTGTGTAGGTACCCATGAATACTTGTCAACCTCGCAATCCCACGAGTTGACAAAACGAGCTCTTGAGAGCAACGATGCTTTGGGATCCCGTGGACTATCCTTACCACCGTCCCCTTCGCGCAAGGACTACGCGCAACTCCTCTACTTGGCTCTCACACGGCTATGGGCCATTTACCACTTCTCACATTATGCTCATTTTACCGTGTTCACTTTGCATGCTATGCTTGCTTCTATTCCTTTGCCATGCAATTGTGACCCTTGCTTGCATCTACCCATGTTTCATCATTATGCTACTTCTATGTGTATTTGCATGCTTGGTGGAGATCCTTGTTGCTATTGCCATGTTTATCATGTGCCCCATGCTATTGTCCTCATATCTTGCTTTCATGATTGTGCTATGACATGTGAATTATTCATGCCCACTATTTGCACCAAGGACATGTTTGCCATGATTCATTCTAGTATGTCGCATCTTCGCACTACTAGCATACTTGACTTGATTGCTATGATTGCTTGTTATGTTGCATCACCCATGTTCCACTACTTGCTTTCTTGGGTTGATGACATATATGCTCATGCCTCTCACATGCGTTGTCTCTTGTGTCATACTTTCTCATCTCATGCGGTTGATGACAACCATCTATATGCTTTACACATGATTCATATTGCTCTGTGTCATATATCTCCATGTGTTGCCTCTCTCATGCTAGATTTGCCATGTATTGAGTGCAACAATGCTTATAGTCTTGCTCATGAGATTGCCCCCATAGCATTCTCACACATGTTTGGAGATTTTGACATATTCCTTGTGAAGCATGCTTGTCTTACCTCTTTGCACCATATACCTAGTGCCTTGAATATCGCCATTGTTGCATCATATTATTCATGCACTTGTGCTTCTAATGGTTATGTGCAAGAGAAGAGAACCATCATGATGGATGATGTGTTTATCTACCATGCGATCGCGCTTTATTTTGTTGTGTGCATGTGTAGGATACTTGGACTTCGTGTCGACTTCCACTTCACGTGAGTTGACCATTCGAGCTCTTGAGAGCGAGCCTCATACATTCGACCACGACTCGCTTCTACACCACATTTCCTACCACTTCGGCATTGTGAAGGACGCACAAGGACATGCTTTCGAGGTGATATCATTCTATCTCGAGAACACACAAACCATGAACATGCATATTATGGATCATACTTCATGTGTTGCTTGCTCCATTGCTATGCCCCATGACATATATGCCTTGTGTGTTGCATCTAGTTCTTCACATATGCCAGGTCCCTTTGCTTATCACATGCTTGACTTGATTGCCTCACACATGTTGAACAATTGCTCTTTCCATTGTGTTGAGTGCTACGATATCTTCACTACACCCTATGCACATTATGCTTGGATTGTCTTGCACTTTCCCCATGTGTTTAGACATTTCACTATCTTTGGTGTTGTGAATGACTCTTATGCCTACCATAGACCATTCATTGAGGACTTTATGCATGCTTGCTATGACCTTGAGGTAGATGCTTGTCCTCTTATCACATATATTTGCATCTTGACCTCCCATTTGCTAGCTTGTTCCCATGATATACTTGATTGTGCTCAATTTATATGCTCAAATGCCATGACACACTTCTTTGTCAAACCATATGCTATGCTTGATGACAACACTTGTTGGGTGAATCACCTCTTGAATGCTTGGTTTTGCTTTTACGACAACCACATTTGTTTTTCCAAGTGCTTGTTATCTTTGCTACTTTTGAAGGAATTACAAGACGGTGCGACATTGGAGAGTGCCCTTTTGGAACTACAAGATGATTTAATGCTTGGTGATCGTCCACTTCTACACGACGACATCATCTCTTTCCCATGGTGATTTGGATTTCGATCCGAGGTCGGATCTTTCCCAAGGGGGAGGGGATGATGCGGAGCATCCTATGGACATCACCATGTCAAGAGTCCGTTTGGCAAGTGACACGTGCGACCTCTACTTTTCATACATAAAGGTGAATCTTCTCCTTTACACGTGCTCACTTGACCCCTTCGAGGATGGTATACTACTTGACACTTCTCCCGTGTGCATGCATAGGTATTGTCGGAGCTTCACGGATGTCGAGGAGGAGTGCAAGCGCCAAGGAACAACTACACCATCCGCGAGGGAAGCCTGGAAGCGAAGACGGAAGAAGAAGGACCGACCCAGTCCAGAAAGGGCGGTACTACCGCCCAAAGCAAGCGGTACTACCGCTCGAGCGGTACTACCGCCCAAAGCAAGCGGTACTACCGCCCATGAGTCCGGTACTACCGCCCTGCCTGTGCGCAGCCGCGGCCCTTTGGCCTTGTATCCCTCTCCCACTTACCCCTTCGTGGCTTAGAATATAAATAGACCACCTCCACCTCCTTTCTAGGGTTAGCAAATATGATAGCTCATTCTTAGGTGAGCTTTGCTCCTACCTCTACTCTTGAGAGAGAGAGACTACCACTCCCATGGAGTTCAAGACCTCCATGTGAGAAGATCCTGCGGGATATCATCAAGACCCCTTGTGGGAAGATCCATCTAGGATATCATCAAGACCTCCTCTTGGAGATGAACCTTACCTTGTATCTTTCCTTTTGTTGTTCATGTACCTTGTGATCTTGTGTGTTTGATTGTCTAGTGGATGTGTGATTTGGACTTGTTCTTGAGTGTTTCCCCGTGTGATTTCTCTCCGTTCTTCCCCGTGTTCATCGTGTTCTCCGTAGGATCCCCTCCAAACGTGAAAGATCGACGAATTAGGGTTCCACCCTACATCACAGCGGCACCAGAATTTTGTCCTGGCTCAATAGGAACACGCTGAGCTCGTCCATACTGATTCGGAAGGGGGCGTAGTTGTTGTTGTTGCAGAGGTGCGATAGGTGCAGCCGGCGGTGGTTGTGGAAAACGCGAGCAATTGATTAAACTTGCTATCAAGCTTTGTTTCAAACGCCTTCTCAATGCCATCTATCTTCTCCATGGCCTCGTCAAATCTGTTTAGCACATCATCACCGTCCAATCATCATTTACTGAAACTTATCATGTAGCTGTTTGTTCGTCAGGTTCTCCCAATCAGTCTCATCGGCATGTGATCCTACCATGGTTAGCAGCAAATAGAAACACACAAGAATAGGATCCTACAGACTACTAAAAAGTGGTGGTGGTGTATCACAAACCCGTCAAGCAAATCTCAAATTCTTACCAGTTCTTACCCAGCAGCAGGTGGTGATCGGCAACCGTTGTAGTCAAAACTCTCAAAGCTTGGATATAGCGATTACGAGGAAGAATCAAACGCACGACGTAGATGTATATGGAGCTGGGAAGGCTTATAATATGGTAGCAAAAAAGGTCAGCAATAATCAATTCAGAGATGCAAAGTTGAATAAACGCTCAACGACGGTACTGTGCTGGTCCTAGGCTAGACCGTGCTAGAGACGCAAGCCTAGAACACTAACAAAATCACGGCGCTGCACGTAAACAAGGGAAAAGCACACTTTGGAAATTTTTTTTGCTCCTCTTTTTTTTTGCGCTGCTTTATTTTTTGCGCTGCTCTTTTTTTTTGCGAAAAATCACTAAAATGGCGAGTGTCTCAAAACTCTTCCCAGGTCAAACTGACAGGATGGGCACGAAATATTTTTGACCAATTTTTTTTTTCGACTGCCTGGACCCAAAAACTGGAAACGGGACAAAAAAAACTTTCTATAACGGCGACTGTCTCAATACGCTTAAAAACACCTAAAAATAGGATAGCCAGAAAAAATTTTGTCAATTGTGTTTTCGGAAAATTTTGGGCCTAAACGGAGGGTGGTTTCCGGACTCTTTTTTTTTTGGAAACCAACCTCTTCTACGGACGGCAAAAGATTGCTGGTATCCGAAACCTACTCATACAAGGAAACACGAATCGGAAATTAGATGGATCCCGAAAACAAACCTAATATGCAAGGAACTCGGATTGGTGGTGGATATATGGTGGTGGTATATGGCAACGGTGGTGGTATATGGCAGCGGTGGTGGTATATGGATACGGATTCGAAGCGGTGGCGCATAAGTGGTGGTGGTATATGGATACGGATTCGAAGCGGTGGCAGATAAGCGGTGGTGGTAGATGGCAGGGCGATGATGATGGTGCGGCGGCGGCGTGACAACTTATGACCAGAACTCGAAACTCTAAAAGACTAGACTCTAAGACCAGCAACTTGATGAGGACATGACTACCTTTGATATGACCAAAAATATTGCATACATGCATATTTGTCAGGTGATTTCTAGAGCAAACTATTCAATAATCTATTTATGTTATCCAGAACAAAAATACTTCACACACTTTTTTGTTTTGTCTAATTGCAGGTGTATGGGACATTTGTACAATCCACATATGAAGATAAGGGAAAAGGAGAAGTTTAGGTGCTGTTTCAAAAGTCTTCTCACGTCACTTTTGGGCCAAGAGAAGATAGAGTCCAAGTCTCTCACATTCTGGATTCAGATTCGGACTGCACAGACATACCTGACTCAAAATGCCAACAACTTTTTCATACGGACTCCGAATTGGGTGATTTTTTTTGTTGGAAAGTAGATTTCATGCTCTTTCCAGCAAAATTGGAATCATCTTAAAATCCATCCGGAGCGTTGAGTTATGGACGAAACAATCTGACGCTGCAGAAGAATCCGAGTCAAACTACAAGTCCAGAGGTGTTACATCACCTCCACTTGGGCCCATGAGCCTTGTACGACCTAGGGTTGGTTTTAGGCTGCCTTGGGACGTTCTCCCACCTCCTTGGCCGCCACCCCTTGCTCCTATATAAGTAGATCCATCTAGTAGCTTTTCCTTGGGATTTGTTTAGTTAAAGTTAGCCATTGCAACCGTGTACTTCGTTTGTGTCCAACGACCAGACCAAGACCGCTTACGGATCCCCACCTTTATCAATACTTCATACATACTACTTAATATTCAGATTGCTTTTATCATATTCTTGCTTGTTCTTCGATTGCTTGCGTGAATAGACCTTCGTGGTCGTTGATTGTGCTCCGGCGTGGTCAATAACCTCTCGGAGTTGGTTTAGCGATTGCAAAGGCGCAACGTCGTGCACGTTTGTAGTCGGATCGTCAAAGTCGTCTCCACCAAATCGATAGTTATCATCTCATCGAAAGACGAGACACCTCCGCCTCAATCAAGTGGTATCAGTTTTCAGGTTGCTCGGTGAGATTTTCCAGTTATCTCTAGATTCGGTTTATTTTCTTACCTATTGTCCAAGAAAAAACCACAAAAAAAAGTTAGATCTATTCATCCTTTATCCAAGCCGGTCTGAGCCTTTGCAATTTTTTATTCATTGCTTGCATAGTTGAATTATCGGTTGCATCGTCGTGTCAGTTGCTAGTCTTAGTGTCTAGTTCGTTTAGAGTTTCGAGTTCTGTTCACATTAGTCACGCCGTCGCTGCATTGTTCTCCCTTCCACTGTCCACTACACATCCATCAATTTCCATCACCTGCTACCCACTGTTCATTGTCATAATCATAGTTGAGATCGTTCACATCTTCGCCTGATCCAATCTGCGTCTTATCTAGTTTGTCCTGGAAAGAGGGAGAAAAAAAGATAGAGAAAAAAAGAGAAAAAAGGAAAGAAAAAAAACAGACAGAGAAAAAAAAAGTAAAAAAAAAGAGAGAAAGAAAAAGAAAAAAAAAGAGTGAGAAAAAAAAGAGAGAAGAAAAAAAAATCGGATCTATCTAGAATCAATCTCGTACCTGAGTTCGGATTGGAATCTGTTTTGCGCACCGTTCAGTAAAAAAGGTGTATCTTCCTCATACGAAGTCCGTTTTGGCTCCGTGAGTACTCAAATTGAAGCTAGCAACGAGCCGCATCTAAATAGTTGCAGAAGCTAGTTCATTATTTGACACCTCAAAATCGGCTTCTAAATAGGTCTTTCTGCCCTCTGAAGTTCGTGAACACAGCTTGTTCCAATTTTTCAGGCCAGTTTTAGAGTTCTTTGACTCCTCATATCAACTCGGAATTGAGTGATTCTTTTTGCATTGGAAAGCTTGAGTTAGTAGCATTCTTTGAAAAAATTTATCAGAAAATTAGCTCAAACTTTTCAAGAGGAAAGTTGGAGAGAGAGTTGTTGTATGTCCTGCTTGGTAGTTGTTTTTCATCATTATCTTCACTACCGTTGTGATCTTCACTTATATCTTGCTGTCAAGAGCTACTTAGTATCCTTCATTGATGCTAGTTGTGCTACGCCGTGACCTCATTAGTGTTCTAGGCTCGCGTCTCTAGTCCGGTCTAGCCTAGGACCAGCACAGATACTGTCGTTGAGCGCTTATTCAACATTGCATCTTTGAATTGATTATTGCTAATCTTTTGCTACCATATATAGCCAACCCAGCTCCACATATTTCTACACCGTGTATACGTACGCTCCCCTGGCAATCGCTTTACTCAATATTTGGAGTTACTTGACACCGCTGGTTGCCGATCACCACCTGCCGCATGGTAAGAACTTGTAAGATATTGCTATTGGCTTTACTGTGAGCACTTTACAACCACATCCTAGTAGTTCATAGGAACATTATTCTCGAATTTTGTTTCTTGTTTCTACTAATCATGACAGGTTTCGGAGATAGAAGTTCTTGGACGATTTAACACATCTTCACCATCACGAGAGTTGGAACAACACACACAAGCACATGGCCAGGTTAGCTCTTTACCGTCATTTGAGGGTAGATTTAATCCTGCTATTTATCTAGCTTGGGAGCTTGAAGTAGAACAAGTTTTTAGTCACCATGGCTTTTCTGAACTTGAGCGAGTACGATCTGCCACTAGAGCATTTACTGGTTTTGCTTCTGTTTGGTGGAGTGTGCATTGTAAGAAAAACATTGATAACCAACCCACAACTTGGAAAGATTTGAAAGATGTAATGAGAAAACAATTTTCCCCTCCTTACTATCGTCGTGAATTGCTTCGCAAATTTGAACAATTTAAACAAGGCAACACTGTTCATGCTTACTACCAAGAGTTCAAATCTTATATGCATCATTGTGACATAGAAGAATCTGAGGATGATACAATGAATAGATTTTTTGGTGGTTTGAACCATGATATTCGAGCAAGATTTCAGATATTCCTCGTTGCATTACTGGTATGTATGTTCGTGCTTGTACCTTTGAGAGACGATTCACAGGAGGATGCATTGGGTGACTACAACAACTACAATTTCAGTTCATGCTCACCACCGCCGGTTGGTTCCTCCACCGTTGCATCGACTAGAGCAGCCCCACCTCGGAGCGACATGATCTCAAGAGTATGGTGCATTGTCTACGCCTCAGAACTACATCAGCTACGCCTTTGCGACAAGGTAACAAAAAGGTATTGATGATGTAACTTCACATGAGAATGATGCATCCCTAGTTAACTTGAATGCATCATGTGTTGAGTTACCCAGTGATTTGAGCACAACACCTATTTTAGAGAATCTTGATACTGTCATGAATGCGCTATGTGATCAAACAACTGAAATACCAACAATTTTGAGTGCACCCATTGAATTAACTGTTGATGCAAAAGAATCAATGTTTAATCATTTTGATATGACCTCTAATCTTGGTGATGATTCTGTGTCGAATGACTCATTGCATGTTTGCTTATCTAAGCATGTTGTAGCATGTAAATTTGATTCAAATAAGGTTTATTCACTAATGTTGGGATGGTTTAATGATGAACATTGTCAATCTTTTGAAATAAATAAGAGCTTCACTTATATGTGCAAACTGAGTTGCAATATTTTCATGCCTTCTAGTTCTTGTGCTAATTTGTTGGCTTTAGATTTTATGAACTATGCAAGTTACTCATCTATTCATGTGTCATATATGCAAAAATCAAGGGAAGTAAAAATGGATGACGTATACATATACAACATGTACACCTTGTCTCTTTTGTTAGCCACATTTCAGATTAAGCAACGCCGAGGACGGCTTTGTTTTCAAGAAGGGGAGGATGATGAGGACATGACTACGTTTGATATGACCAAAAATATTGCATACATGCATATTTGTCAGGTGATTTCTAGAGCAAACTATTCAATAATCTATTTATGTTATCCAGAACAAAAATACTTCACACACTTTTGTGTTTTGTCTAATTGCAGGTGTATGGGACATTTGTACAATCCACATATGAAGATAAGGGAAAAGGAGAAGTTTAGGTGCTGTTCAAAAAGTCTTCTCACGTCACTTTTGGGCCAAGAGAAGATAGAGTCCAAGTACGGACTCCGAATTGGGTGATTTTTTTGTTGGAAAGTAGATTTCATGATCTTTCCAGCAAAATTGGAATCATCTTAAAATCCATCCGGAGCGTTGAGTTATGGACGAAACAATCTGACGCTGCAGCAGAATCCGAGTCAAACTACAAGTCCAGAGGTGTTACATCACCTCCACTTGGGCCCATGAGCCTTGTACGACCTAGGGTTGGTTTTAGGCTGCCTTGGGACGTTCTCCCACCTCCTTGGCCGCCACCCCTTGCTCCTATGTAAGTAGATCCATCTAGTAGCTTTTCCCTTGGGATTTGTTTAGTTAAAAGTTAGCCATTGCAACTTTGTGTACTTCGTTTGTGTCCAACGACCAGACCAAGACCGCTTACGGATCCCCACCTTTATCAATACTTCATACATACTCGCAATATTCAGATTGCTTTTATCATATTCTTGCTTGTTCTTCGATTGCTTGCAGGAATAGACCTTCGTGGTCGTTGATTGTGCTCCGCGTGGTCAATAACCTCTCGGAGTTGGTTTAGCGATTGCTAAGGCGCAACGTCGTGCACGTTTGTAGTCGGATCGTCAAAGTCGTCTCCACCAAATTGATAGTTATCATCTCATCGAAAGACGGGACACCTCCGCCTCTATCACGACTAGACACGACGATGCAACCGCAAATTCAACAATGCAAATACAGAAAAGATTATGCAAACGCTCAGACTGGTTCGGATAGGATGAACTAACCCTAATTTTTTTGTGGCTTTTTCGTGGACTATAGGTATGAAGAACAGACTCGATCTAAACTACAAAAAACTGTAAAATCTCACCGAGCAACCTAGAAATCTGATACCACTTGATAGAGGCAAAGTGAAATCCATCATCTCATCGAAAGACGGGACACCTTTGCCTCTATCATACACCGTCCGCGAACACTCTTCGACGAGCCACGCGTCAAGACCGTCATGCATCTCGCAACCCGCTACATGTCAAGCATTCACAAGAGCAAGTCGATGAGCAAGTCCCTCGTCCTCAATCAAACCAAGTAGCGTTTGCTCAAGCTCAAGAACGACAACGTCTTCGTCGCCAAGAAGAAGAAGAAAGAGCGCGTCTACACCAAGAGCAACAAGACGCCGAGGCTCAGCGTCTTCAACAACAACAACGAGAAGCACAAGCTCTTGAGGCGGAACGTGCCCTTCAAACAGCAAGTCGAGTTATCGCCAACCGCAATCGCGAACGGCGCAACCAAGAGGAAGCCCTTCAAGAAGAAATCCAAGAGAGGAACTACCATCCGCGTGTCCAACGTCAAGCTACACAAGCTCCCTCACAAGCTCATTAAGCTCAACCACAACCTCAAGGTCAACAAGAGCAAGTTGATCATGGACTTCCTCCACGCCAAGAGCAACATGAGGATGATTACCCTCCACGTCAAGGGCGTCATCATCACCATCGCCAACAACACAATGAAGAGCAACGCTATGGCCAAGTTCAATGGAAGCAATGATCCCGAAGAGTACCTCTCATGGGCATTGAAGGTCGACAAGATCTTTCGTTTGCACAACTATGAGGAAGAGAAGAAGATCGCTATGGCATCACTTGAGTTCCAGGACTATGTGCTCATATGGTGGGAACAAGTCCTTGAGCGCCGACAAGCAAGGGGAGAACCTCCAATCACCACTTGGGCTCAAATGAAGGATGTCATGCGAGCACGTTTTGTGCCAACCTACTACAACCGCGATCTCTTCAAGAACCTACAACTCCTCAAGCAATGAACAAAGAGTGTTGAAGAATACTACAAGGAAATGGAGATTGCCATGATTCGAGCCAATGTCACGGAGGATGATGAGCAAACAATGACACAATTCTTGAATGGACTCAATCATCCCATCAAGAAGATCGCCGACTTCTAACCCTAGTCCAACCTCATTGAGCTCGTGCATCAAGCTACAAAGGCGGAACGCCAAGTGCAAGATGACTTCAAGTACGCCAAGTACTCCTCCAAGACCTACGGCTTGTCCAATAACCAAGCTTCAACAACTACTCCAACTTCGACATCAACCAAGCCTTCTCCAAGAAACGACGACAAGTCAAGTTACAAGAAAACTTCCACAAGTTCAAGTCGTCTTCCTCCTACTACAAGCAACTTCAAGCTGCGTGCTTCGTCATCTACTCCAACCGATGAGACAGTCAAGACAAGCTCCTTCAAGTGTTTCACTTGCGGCGGCCGAGTCCACAAGTCCTATGAATGCACAAACAAGCGCACCATGATCCTCAACGATGATGGCACATACGACTCAATGAGTGAAGATGAAATGGAAGCTATTGAGCAAGTGGCCATGCATAGGCGAGTGAATGAAGATGACCAACTCTTTTGTGATGAAGACACGAGTCCTACTCTTGTTGTCTCCAAGGTCTTGACTCTTCAACATCAACAAGAAGAAGAACAACGATGCCACATCTTCCACACAAAGGCCGGCATCAATGGACGATCCGTCAAGGTCATCATCGACGGAGGTAGTTGCCACAACTTGGCAAGTGAAGAACTATGCTCCAAGCTTCAATTGGTCAAGAAGAAGCACCCGCACCCCTACAAAGTTCAATGGCTAAGTGACTCCGGCACTATACAAGTTGAGCATACGGTCCAAGTATCCTTCAAAATTGGTGCATATGAGGACACTTTGGAGTGTGATGTGGTCCCAATGACCGTTTGCCACCTCCTTCTTGGTCAAACATGGCAATTCGACCGTGGTGTCTTCCACAACGGGCATACCAACCACTATAGCTTCAAGATGAAAGGGAAGGAATATGTGCTACAACCTATGTCTCCTAGTCAAGTGATAGCCGACAAGCAAGCCACCCACCATAGAGAGAAGAGCGGAAAAGAGATCCACCAAAAAGTGAGTGAGAGCCACAAGCCAAACTTGAGCGCCTCTTTGCCTTGAGAGAAAAACCTCATACTATTTGCCACAAAAAGTAAGGTGAGAGAAGTGTGTGAGAACCCATCGAGTGTGATGCACTTCGTCCTTGTGTGCAAGGATGGAGAACCAAAAACTAACAACACTCATGAGCTACCTTTGGTGTTTCAATCTCTTTTGCAGGAATTTCAAGATGTTTTCCCGGATGAGCTACCTCCGGGTCTACCTCCTCTTCGAGGCATTGAGCATCGAATCGACCTCATCCCCGGAGCGCCACTTCCAAACAAAGCTCCCTACCGTGTCAATCCCGAAGAAACCAAGGAGATTCAACGGCAAGTACAACAACTAATCGACAACGGTCATGTACGTGAAAGCTTAAGCCCTTGTGCCGTGCCTGTTATACTTGTGCCTAAACCCGATGGAAGTTTCCGCTTGTGCTCCGATTGTAGACCTATAAATGCTATCACCGTGCGCTATAGGCATCCCATTCCTCGCTTAGATGATATGCTTGATGAACTTAGTGGAGCCAACTTTTCTCAAAATTGATCTTAAAAGTGGCTATTATCAAATCCGCATTCATGAGGGTGATGAATGGAAAACTGCTTTCAAAACAAAATTTGGCTTATATGAATGGTTGGTTATGCCTATGGGTTTGTCGGAAGCTCCCGGAACTTTTGTGCATCTCATGCATCATGTACTTCGTCCATACATTGGAATCTTTGTTGTGGTTTACTTCGATGATATTCTTGTGTTTAGCAAAACCATGAAAGAGCATCTTGATCATGTTAAGCTTGTTTTGCAAACACTTCGTGATGTAGGGTGGAACCCTAATTCGTCGATCTTTCACGTTTGGAGGGGATCCTACGAAGGAGAACACGAGGAACACGCGGAAGCACGAGAGGAAATCACGGGGAAGAACGAGAGAGACACTTAACCGACAAGAGATCAATCACACAAGGTCTAGATCATCGAAGCACGAGTGATACATGGTCCAAAATCAACAAAGGATAGATACAAAGGTAGCCGTTCTTCTCCGGAGGAGGTCTTGAATCCACGAGGATCTTCCCAGATAGGGGTCTTGAATCCGATGGATCTTCTCCTAGACGGAGGTCCCGATCTCCGTGGAGAAGTACCGTGGATGAGCAAAGGCTCTCACACACAAATATGAGCCAATCCAATGCTAAGTCTCAAAGTGAGAAGAGGGGTCCTATATATAGAGTCCAGGGCGAAGGGATACATGGGCTCAGCCAACACGCAAGCGCAAAGGCTGGCCGATGATCCGGACGAGGTCCGGATGATCCGGTGGAGTCCCGGATGAGCCGGAGGGTCGGCCGGTGGCGGCGACGGGCGGTTGTCCGCTGGGGTCCGGACGTCCGGCGGGTCCGATGATCCGGGCCTGGTCCGGATGATCCGCTTCAGCGCTGAGGTTCTGTTGCCTTCGGTGGAGTTAGCGGATCGTCCGGACCGGGTCCGGATCATCCGGCTCTGTCCGGATCGTCCGGCCTCTGTCCGGATCGTCCGGCCTCCTCGGTACTTGTGGCTTTCTCCTCTCCGCCTTCACGCATGTCTTCGCTTCGATTCTCCTTGCTTCCCAGCTTCTTCATGGTCGACTCCTTGGTGCCTGAGTATGCATAGAGTTTCCGTTTGAGGTAGTAACCATGTCTCATGTGAATCGAAGGATAGTTGTGAGAGGAGTGATGTCACCTCGGTCTCAAGAGCTCTTGCACGTGCTTGAGTCATCGGTCCTTGTGGTGTTGTAGGTGTTGATGTAGAGTCCATGGGGATGATGGAAGGATGCTCCGCATCATATCCCCTCCCTTCGAAAGGATCCGACCTCGGATCTAGTTCTTCATCACCATGGAAAGGCGAGAGGTCTTTGACGTTGAAGGTGTCGCTCACGTTGTACTTGTCGCTTGGTAGGTCGAGCTTGTAGGCGTTTTTGTTGTAGCGTGCTAACACCTTGAAGGGTCCATCGGCTCGAGGTAGAAGTTTGGACTTGCGTTCGTTGGGGAAGCGTTCCTTGCGAAGGTGTAGCCACACTAGATCACCTTTGTTGAAGATCATGGGTTGCTTGTTGATGTTGAGCTTGGTCGCTAGTCGTTGTACTTGGTGCTCGATGGTGTTTCTTGTATCTTCATGCATCTTCTTGATGTAGCTTGCACGGGCACTAGCGTCGAGGTTGGTGCGCTCTTGTAGAGGTAGAGGTAGGATGTCCAATGGGGACAATGGGTTGAAGCCGTAGACGACCTCGAAGGGGGACTTGCCGACTTGAATCGATGAATGGAAAACTGCTTTCAAAAAAAATTTGGCTTATATGAATGGTTGGTTATGCCTATGGGTTTGTCGGAGGCTCCCGGAACTTTTGTGCGTCTTATGCATCATGTACTTCGCCCATACATTGGAATATTTGTTGTGGTTTACTTCGATGACATTCTTGTGTTTAGCAAAACCATGAAAGAGCATCTTGATCATGTTAAGCTTGTTTTGCAAACACTTCGAAAGGAATGTCTTTATGCCAACTTGAAAAAATGCACTTTTGGAGTTGACAAAGTGGTTTTCTTGGGTTTCGTTGTCTCTTCCAAGGGTGTCCATGTTGATGAAACTAAGATCAAAGCAATTAAAACTTGGCCCCAACCCACCAATTTGCAACAAGTCCGAAGTTTCCTTGGTGTTGCAGGTTTTTATCGCCGCTTTGTGAAAAACTTTAGCACTATTGCAGCTCCTTTGCATGCTTTGAGTAAGAAGAATACTCCTTTTGTTTAGGGACCTTTGCAATCCAACGCTTTTAATGAGCTCAAGTCTTTGCTTACTCATGCTCCAATTCTTGCTTTACCCAATTTTGACAAAACTTTTGAGGTTCATTGTGATGCAAGTGGTACCGGAATAGGCGGAGTTTTAATGCAAGAAAAACGAGTCATTGCTTATTTTAGTGAAAAACTCTCCGGTGCTCAACTTAACTATCCCGTGTATGACAAGGAATTGTATGCTTTAGTGCGTGTGCTACATGTTTGGGAACATTATCTTAGACCTCATGAGTTTGTCATCCATACCGATCATGAAACACTTAAGTACTTGAAAGGTCAAACTAAATTGAACAAGCGTCATGCCAAATGGAGTGAATTCATTGAATCTTTTCCATATGTGATCAAGTACATTAAGGGCAAGGAAAATGTAGTTGCTGATGCACTTTCACGCATATGCACGCTTGTCACCCAACTTGAGTTGAATGTTACTGGTTTTGAGCCAATCAAAGATTTGTATGCTAGTGATCCATCCTTTGCACCTCATTATGCTAAATGTTTGACGCATACATCTTGGGAACAATATTACCTCAAGGATGGTTATGTTGTGAGAGCTAACAAACTATGCATACCCGAGTCTTCTCTTCATTTGCTCCTTTTGCAAGAGGCTCATGGCGGTGGACTCATGGGACATTTTGGACGTGACAAGACATTCGCCACGCTCTCCAAGAACTACTTTTGGCCAAAGATGTTTCGAGACGTCTCACGCTTCACCACAAGATGTTCAACATGCCGCAAAGCTAAGTCAAAAGCTCAATCTCATGGTCTTTACATGCCTCTTTCTATTCCTTATCAACCTTGGGAACACATTAGCATGGACTTTGTACTTGGTTTGCCTAGAACTCAAAATGGAAAGGATTCCATGTTTGTTGTTGTGGATAGATTTTCTAAGATGGCACATTTTATTCCTTGCAACAAGGTAGACGATGCTTCACATATTGCAAATCTCTTTTGTAGGGAAATCTTGCGCCTCCATGGAGTCCCAAAGACAATAGTCTCCGACCGCGACGTCAAGTTCTTGAGTTACTTTTGGAAAACTCTTTGCGCCAAGCTCGGAATCAAGCTCTTGTTCTCCTCCGCATATCATCCTCAAACCGACGGCCAAACGGAGGTGACGAACCAGACGCTCTCCACTCTACTTCGCGTGTTGATCAAGAAAAACATCAAGGAGTGGTAGGCGTGTCTACCCATCGCCGAGTACGCCTACAACCGCGCAAGACATTCGACGACCGCAAGTCCCCTTCGAGGTCGTCTCACGACTTCAACCCACTGTCCCCATTGGACATTCTACCTCTACCTCTACAAGAGCGCACCAACCTCGGCATAGCGCCCGTGCAAGCTACATCAAGAAGATGCATGAAGATACAAGAAACACCATCGAGCGCCAAGTACAACGACTAGCGACCAAGCTCAACATCAACAAGCAACCCATGATTTTCAACATAGGCGATCTCGTGTGGCTACACCTTCGCAAGGAACGCTTTCCCAACGAACGCAAGTCCAAACTACTACCTCGAGCTGATGGACCCTTCAAGGTGTTAGCACGCTACAACAACAACGCCTACAAGCTCGACCTACCAAACGACAAATACAACGTGAGCGACACTTTCAACGTCAAAGACCTCTCGCCTTTCCATGGTGATGAAGATCTAGATCCGAGGTCGGATCCTTTCGAAGGGAGGGGATATGATACGGAGCATCCTTCCATCATCCCCATGGACTCTACATCAACACTTCCACCCCCACAAGGACCTATGACTCGAGCACGTGCAAGAGCTCTCGAAACCGAGGTGACATCACTCCTATCAAACGGAAACTCTATGCATACTCAGGCACCAAGGAGTCAACCATGAAGAGGCTAGGAAGCGAGGAGAACCGGAAGCGGAAGTGATGTAGGGTGGAACACTAATTCGTCGATCTTTCATGTTTGGAGGGGATCCTACGGGGGAAACACGAAGAACACGCGGAAGCACGAGGGGAAACATGGGGAAAACAAGAGGAAATCACTCAACCAACAAGGAATCGATCACACAAGTGCTAGATCAACATACACACATGAGATCCACAAGATACATAGTCAACTAGGGTAAGGATACAACGGAACCGTTCATCTCCAAGAGGAGGCCTTGATGTTCTTCCCTAGGTAGGGTTATTGAATCCGCAAGGGGATCTTCTCCGAAGGAGGTCCTGATCTCTGAGGAGAAGTAACCGAGTGGATGAGCAAAGGCTCTCACACAAATATGAGCTAATCCAATGCTAAGTCTCAAAGTGAGGAGAGGGGGTCCTATATATAGAGTTTGGGGCGAAGGGGTACATGGGCTCAGCCCAACACGCGCACGCAGGCGCTGGCCGGATGATCCGGATGAGGGTCCGGATGATCCGGGATGGTCGGGATGATCCGGGCGGGGACCCGGATGAGCTGGGGGCTCGGCTGGTGGCGGCGACGGGCCGGATGTCCGGTTGGTGGTCCGGACGTCCGGGCGGGGTCCGGATGATCCGGGCCGGGGTCCGGATGATCCGGCCGAGAGGAGCTTCTTGCCTTGATCGTCAGAGCCGGATCGTCCGGATCGGGGTCCGGATCATCCGGGCTCTGTTCGGATCGTCCGGGCCTCCGTCCGGATCGTCCGGGCTCTCTGGTCCTTGTTGCTTTCTCCTCTCCGTCTTCATGCATGCCTTCCGCTTCCGGTTCTCCTTGCTTCCTAGCTTCTTCATGGTCAACTCCTCGGTGCCTGAGTTTGCATAGGGTATCCGTTTGAGGTAGTAACCATGTCTCATGTGAATCGAAGGGGAGTTGTGAGAGGATTGATGTCACCTCGGTTTCAAGAGCTCTTGTACGTGCTCGAGTCATCGGTCCTTGTGGTGTTGTAGGTGTTGATGTAGAGTCCATGGGGATGATGGAAGGATGCTCCGCATCATATCCCCTCCCTTCGAAAGGATCCGACCTCGGATCTAGATCTTCATCACCATGGAAAGGCGAGAGGTCTTTGATGTTGAAGGTGTCGCTCACGTTGTACTTGTCGCTTGGTAGGTCGAGCTTGTAGGCGTTGTTGTTGTAGCGTGCTAACACCTAGGTCGAGCTTGTAGGCGTTGTTGTTGTAGCGTGCTAACACCTTGAAGGGGCCATCGGCTCGAGGTAGAAGTTTGGACTTGCGTTCGTTGTGGAAGCATTCCTTGTGAAGGTGTAGCCACACGAGACCGCCTATGTTGAAGATCATGGGTTGTTTGTTGATGTTGAGCTTGGTAGTGAGTCGTTGTACGTGGCGCTCGATGGTGTGTCTTGTCTCTTCATGCATCTTCTTGATGTAGCTTGCACGGGCACTTGCGTCGAGGTTGGTGCGCTCTTGTAGAGGTAGAGGTAGAATGTCCAATGGGGACAATGGATTGAAGCCGTAGACGACCTCGAAGGGTGACTTGCCGGTCGTCGAATGTCTTGCGCGGTTGTAGGCGTACTCGGTGATGGGTACACACGCCTCCCACTCCTTGATGTTCTTCTTGATCAACACGCGAAGTAGAGTGGAGAGCGTTTGGTTCGTCACCTCCGTTTGGCCGTCGGTTTGAGGATGGTATGCGGATGAGAAGAAGAGCTTGATTCCTAGCTTGGCGCATGGGGTCTTCCAAAAGTAACTCAGGAACTTGACGTCGCGGTCGGAGACGATTGTTTTTGGTACGCCATGGAGGCGCAAGATTTCCCTACAAAAGAGATTTGCAATATGTGAAGCATCGTCTACCTTGTTGCAAGGAATGAAATGTGCCATTTTAGAAAATCTATCCACAACAACAAACACGGAATCCTTTCTTGATCAACAGCAAACCAAGTACAAAGTCCATGCTAATGTCTTCCCAAGGTTGATAAGGAATAGGAAGACGCATGTAAAGACCATGAGATTGAGCTTTTGACTTAGCTGTGCGGCATGTTGAGCATCGGGTGGTGAAGCGTGAGACGTCGCGAAACATCTTGGGCCAAAAGTAGTTCTTGGAGAGCGTGGCGAAGGTCTTGTCGCGTCCAAAATGTCCCATGAGTCCACCTCCATGAGCCTCTTGCAAAAGTAGCAAACGAAGAGAAGACTCGGGTATGCAAAGTTTGTTAGCTCTCATAAGATAACCATCCTTGAGGTAATATTGTTCCAAAGATGTATACGTCAAACATTTAGCATAATGAGGTGCAAAAGATGGATCACTAGTGATGTAGGGTGGAACCCTAATTCGTCGATCTTTCACGTTTGGAGTGGGATCCCTCGAAGAACACGATGAACACGGGGAAGAACGGGGAGAAATCACAAGGGGAAACACTCAAGAACAAGTCCAAATCACACATCCACTAGACAATCAAACACACAAGATCACAAGGTACATGAACAACAAAGGGAAAGTAAGGTTCATCTCCAAGAGGAGGTCTTGATGATATCCTAGATGGATCTTCCCTAAAGAGGGGTCTTGAATCCGCAGTGATAGAGGCAAAGGTGTCCCGTCTTTCGATGAGATGGTGGATTTCGCTTTGGTGGAAGTCGACTTTGACGATCCGACTACGAACGTGCGAGGACGTCGCGCCTTAGCAATCACTAAACCAACTCCGAGAGGTTATTGACCATGCCGAAGCACGATCAACCTGACCACGAAGGTCTATTTCCTGCGAGCAAACGAAGAACAAGCAAGAAACTGAGATTGCAATCTGGATATTACGAATATAAGATGAAAGCTTTATTGATCAAGGTGGGGTTCTGTGACGCCTTTGTCTGGTCGTTGAACACAAACGAAGTACGCGAAGTTGCAGCTATGGCGAACTTTTAATCTAAACAAAACCCGAAGTCTAAACGACGCCCTAAGGGCTGTATATATGGGGAAAAGGAGGGAATTTTGTGGCCCTTGAGGGTGGGGTCCGAAACCAACCCTAACTCTTGTTTCCCCACACATACGGACTCTAAAAATAGCCTATACTTAAGTATTTCGAAATTACATGGGCCTGGCCCAATAATAAGGTGACGCAGCACCTAGAATAGCCTATGGATGAATATTATGAAGTGGCATCTAGTATATTTCGTCCAAGGCTTCATGCACTCCTTATGGTGGCTTCAAAGTCCTGAAATCATCACTTGTAACTCCGTTCTTGATCCCCTTGCGCATGCCATCAACTCCATGCGTGTTCTTGCTCCAATGTTCATCCTTCTCCAAGCTAGGCCCTTCATTTGTAAGCAAAACAAATGTATCCAATTTAGGCAGCATCATATTCTCATGAACATTAGAATCATTACCAAGAAACGAAAGTACCGGTAATTTAATTGGCGTCTCGCGAGCTCTAGTAATTGGTCCCGTATATGTAATAGTAGGGGCTGTGGGTGTAACAATGGTATTGATGTCCTCATCATCCTCCCCTTCTTGAAATGAAGTCGCCCTCGATGGAAGCTCATCTTCCTCACCCAAATAAGGCTTCAAATCTGCAATGTTAAAAGTGGGACTAACCCCAAAATCTGCAGGTAGCTCAAGTTTATATGCATTATCATTTATTTTCTCTAACACCTTAAAAGGACCATCAGCATGTGGCATTAGCTTTGATTTATGCAAATTAGAAATCTATCTTTACGCAAATGTAACCAAACAAGATCTCCAGTGCAAACACAACATGTTTTCTACCCTTATCTCCAGCAAGTTTATATTTAGCATTCATACGCTCAATGTTTTCCTTAGTTAACTCATGCATTTTAAAATCAATTCAGAACGTTCTTTAGCATCAAAATTAACCTTCTCCAAGATGGAAGAGGCAATAAATCAATAGGTGCACGAGGTAGGAAACCATACACAATTTCAAAAGGGCTCATCTTAGTAGTAGAATGCAATGAACGATTATAAGCAAATTCAATATGAGGCAAGCATTCTTCCCACATTTTCTTATTATTCTTCAAAACAGCCCTAAGCATAGTAGACAATGTTCTATTGACTACTTCAGTTTGTCCATCAGTTTGGGGTGACAAGTAGTACTAAAAAGCAGTTTAGTCCCCAACTTAGCCCATAAACATCTCCAAAAGTGGCTAAGAAATTTAGTATCACGATCTGAAACAATAGTATTTGGCACACCATGTAAGCGAATAATTTCACGAAAGAACAAATCAGCAACATTAACAGCATCATCGCTTTTATGACATGGTATAAAGTGTGCCATTTTCGAGAATCTATCCACGACAACAAATATGCTATCCCTCCCCTTCTTTGTTCTAGGTAAACCTAAAACAAAGTCCATAGATATATCCTCCCAAGGAACACTAGGTACAGGCAAAGGCATATATAAACCATGAGGATTGAGTCGTGACTTAGCTTTTTGACATGTAGTGCAGCGAGCAACAAAACGCTCAACATCCCGTCTCATCTTTGGCCAAAAGAAATGTGTAGCAAGTATATCCTCCGTCTTCTTCACGCCAAAGTGTCCCATTAGTCCTCCTCCATGCGCCTCCTGCAACAACAAAAGACGAACGGAGCTAGCTGGAATGCATAGCTTGTTAGAACGAAACACAAATCCATCATTAACGACGAACTTGTTCCATGTTCTACCTTCTTTACAATTCTGCAATACATCGCTAAATTCAGCATCATGCACATATTGATCTTTGATGGTCTCCAAACCAAATATTTTAAAGTCAAGTTGTGAAAGCATAGTATAACGACGAGACAATGCATCAGCAATAACATTTTTTTACCCTTCTTGTGTTTAATGACATAAGGGAAAGTCTCAATGAATTCAACCCATTTAGCATGTCTACGATTCAGTTTAGCTTGACTTTTAATATGTTTCAAAGATTCATGATCAGAATGTATAACAAATTCTTTGGGCCAGAAATAATGTTGCCATGTCTCTACAGTCCGAACAGGAGCATATAATTCTTTATCATAAGTAGAATAGTTCAGACTAGGCCCACTCAATTTTTCAGAAAAGTATGCAACAGGTTTGCCATCTTGTAATAACACACCTCCTAATCCAATTCCACTAGCATCACATTCAAGCTCAAAAGTCTTATTAAAATCAGGAAGTTGGAGTAAAGGAGCATGTGTCAACTTATCTTTCAATATCGTGAAGGCTTCTTCCGTGCGGTACCCCAAACAAAAGGCACATCCTTCTTTGTAAGCTCATTGAGAGGTGCAGCAATTGTGCTAAAATCTCTCACAAAACGCCTATAGAAACCAGCGAGTCCAAGAAAACTCCTCACTTGTGTGACCGTTTTGGGCTGCGGCCAACTCTCAATAGCTTCAATCTTGGCTTTATCAACTTCAATTCCCTGTGGAGTAACAACATAGCCAAGAAAAGATACTCGGTCGGTGCAAAAGGTGCACTTCCCAAGATTACCAAACAAACGTGCATCACGTAGAGCATTAAAAACAGCAGGTAAATGTTCCAAATGTTCTTCCAAAGATTTGCTATAAATCAGTATATCATCAAAATAGACTACCACAAACCGTCCAATGAAAGCACGTAAAACTTCGTTCATTAGTCTCATGAAAGTACTAGGTGCATTAGTTAACCCAAAAGGCATGACTAACCATTCATATAAACCAAACTTAGTTTTAATTGCTGTTTTCCATTCATCTCCCAATTTCATACGAATTTGATGGTATCCACTACGCAAATCAACTTTGGAGAATATTGTAGAGCCACTCAATTCATCAAGCATATCATCTAGCCTAGGAATAGGGTGACGATAACGAATAGTAATATTATTAATGCCTCTACAATCAACACACATACGTGATGTACCATCCTTTTTTGGCACTAGAATAATAGGAACAGCACAAGGACTAAGGGATTCACGTATATAACCTTTGTCGAGCAGCTCCTGTACTTGACGCATAATCTCCTTCGTCTCCTCTGGATTGGTACGGTATGGCGCACGGTTGGGTAATGATGCACCGGGAATTAAGTCAATTTGATGCTCAATCCCTCGAATAGGTGGTAATCCCGGTGGCACGTCTTGTGGAAAGACGTCAGCGAACTCCTGCAAAATGTTAGTGATAGCAGGAGGCAAAGAGGAAGGCACGTCCTCGAATGAAAATAATGCCTCTTTGCACACAAAAGCATAGCAAACAGATTTGCTAAAATCTAGCTCATCAATATCAGATTTGGTGGCAAGTAAACATGCACTTTTCAATTTAATTTCAGAAGCAACACTAGATGGTTTATTATTAGGCTTCATTTGTTGCTCAAATTCTTTTGCCACAATCTGATTTTCGCTCTTATTTTTCTCCTGTTTTGCTTTATTAGCTCTATTAATATCATCTTTCAAAATGGACTCAGGAGTCATAGGAAGCAAAGTAATATTTTTATCCTTATGAACAAGAGTATACTGATTGTTTCTACCATGGTGTACAGAATTTTTATCAAATTGCCATGGTCGACCAAGTAATAAGGAACATGCTTGCATAGGTACCACATCACAATCAACATATTCAGCATATGTAGAGATACTAAAATGCACACAAACAGTACGTGTTACCTTAACCTTGCCGCTGTTGTTGAACCATTGGATGTAGTAAGGATGTGGATGTGGTCTTGTGGTGAGAGATAGCTTCTCCACCATCTCAATGCTAGCCAAGTTGTTGCAGCTCCCTCCATCTATGATGACGCGAATAGAACGTTCCTTCACAACTCGCTTTGTATGGAACAAATTATGCCTCTGATTTTGCTCAGCTTGTGTAACCTGCACACTCAAAACACGTTGAGCAACTAAACATTCATACCTGTCAGCATCTTCAGCAGCCATGTATTGTGTCTCATGATCAGAATCATCTCCACCGTGTTCCTCATGTGTAATTAGAGCCAAAGTCTCCTCATCATAGTCACTAGCAGACTCATACCCACCATCCTCAGTAGCAATCATCACACGCTGAGATTTGCATTCTCTCACAAAATGTCCTCTTCCCTTACAACGACGACAAATAATATCACTTGTGTGCCCTGTTGACGCCATGGAAGAAGAAGAACTCTGTGCAGGCCCGGCAGGTGTGGTCTTGGCAGATAGTGGTGGTTGTGCCTGCTTTCTTGTATCACGGTTGGAGGTGGCACCTGAAGGAGGTGATGGTGCAGTGGAAGTAGATGATGCACGTGGTGTCCATGATGAAGGTCGACCTGCAGAAAAGTTAGTGCGCGCCAATGCTGTCGATCTTGCACTTCACGCTCAGCTTTACAAGCAAGATGGAATAAACGAGTGATATTATTATAATCCTTATAGTCTAGAATGGTCTGAATCTCTCTATTTAATCCACCCGAAAACGTGCAAGCATAGCTTCATTCTCCTCAACAATACCACATCTAATCAAGCCAGTTTGCAATTCCTGATAATATTCTTCTACAGAATTTTTTCCTTGTCTTAAACGCTGCAATTTTTGAAGTAATTCACGTTGATAATATGGTGGAACCCAACGAGTACACATAGCAGTTTTCAAAGCAGCCCAAGTAGCTGGAACAGGATATAATCTACAATGTTCGGACCACCAAACACATGCAAAGCTAGTGAAAGCACAAACAGCAGCAGGAACACGTCTCTCCTCAGGATATTGTAAACATGTAAATCGTTGTTCAGTTTCTAACTCCCAAGTAAGATATATATCAGAACATATCTACCCTCAAATGGTGGAATATTCAATTTCAGTTTAGGGAGATGGTCATGATCGCGCACTGAGGGGAGCCCTAACATTGCCATTATTTGCATGTGGACGACCTGGTGGTTGTGGTGCTGGTGGTTGCACGTAGTTCTGATGTTGATCAACCTCATCCTCGTAATCTTCCACATAATCATCCTCGTCGGTACCAGCAGCAGCAGTAGCAGGAGCCAAAGAAGCACCAACAGCAGTAGCAGCGGCACCAGAATTTTGTCCTGGCTCAATAGGAACACGCTGAGCTCGTCCATACTGATTCGGAAGGGCGAGTTGTCGTTGCAGAGGTGCGATAGGTGCAGCCGGCGGTGGTTGTGGAAAACGCGCGAGCAATTCATCAAACTTGCTATCAAGCTTTGTTTCAAACGCCTTCTCAATGCCATCTATCTTCTCCATGGCCTCGTCAAATCTGTTTACCACATCTTGCACCTGTCCAATCATCATTTGCTGAAACTTATCATGTAGCTGTTTGTTTGTCGTTCTCCCAATCAGTCTCATCGGCCTGTGTTCCTGCCATGGTTAGCAGCAATAGAAACACACAAGAATATGATCCTACAGACTACTAGGAAGTGGTGGTGGTGGTGTGGTGGACAGTCACAAATCCGTGAAGCAAATCTCAAATTCTTACCAGTTCTTACCCAGCAGCAGGTGGTGATCGGCAACCGTTGTAGTCAAAACTCTCAAAGCTTGGCTATAGCGATTACCAGGGAGAATCAAACGCACGACGTAGATGTATGTGGAGCTGGGAAGGCTTATAATATGGTAGCAAAAAGGGTCAGCAATAATCAAATCAGAGATGCAAAGTTGAATAAACGCTCAACGACGGTACTGTGCTGGTCCTAGGCTAGACCGTGCTAGAGACGCGAGCCTAGAACACTAACAAAATCACGGCGCTGCACGTAAACAAAGGAAAAGCACACTCTGAATTTTTTTTTTTTTTTTTTTTTTTGCTGTTTTTTTTTTTTGCTGCTTTTTTTTTTGCGAAAAATCACTATAATGGCTAGTGTCTCAAAACTCTTCCCAGGTCAAATTGACAGGATGGGCACGAAATTTTTTCGACCAAATTTTTTTTTTTGACTGCCCGGACCCAAAAACTGGAAACGGGTCAAAAAAAACTTTCTATAACGGCGACTGGCTCAATACGCTTAGAAACACCTAAAAATAGGATAGCCAGAAATTTTTTATCCCGTGCGTTTTTGGAAAATTTTGGGCCTAAACGGAGGGTGGTTTCCGGACTACAAATTTTTTTTTTTTTTTTTTTTGGAAACCAACCTCTTCTACGGACGGCAAAAGATTGCTGGAATCCGAAACCTACTCAGACAAGGAAACACGAATCGGAAATTAGATGGATCCCGAAAACAAATCTAATATGCAAGGAACTCGGATTGGTGGTGGATATATGGTGGTGGTATATGGCAACGGTGGTGGTATATGGCAGCGGTGGTGGTATATGGATACGGATTCGAAGCGGTGGCGGATAAGCGGTGGTGGTAGATGGCAGGGCGATGATGATGGTGCGGCGGCGTGACAACTTATGACCAGAACTCGAAACTCTAAAAGACTAGACTCTAAGACCAGCAACTCGACACGACGATGCAACCGCAAATTCAACAACGCAAATACAGAAAAGATTATGCAAAGGCTCAGATTGGTTCGGATATGATGACCTAACCCTATTTTTTTTGGCTTTTTCGTGGACTGTAGGTATGAAGAACAGACTCGATCTAAACTACGAAAAACTGTAAAATCTCACCGAGCAACCTGAAAACTGATACCACTTGATAGAGGCAAAGGTGTCCCGTCTTTCGATGAGATGGTGGATTTCGCTTTGGTGGAAGTCGACTTTGACGATCCGACTACGAACGTGCGAGGACGTCGCGCCTTAGCAATCGCTAAACCAACTCCGAGAGGTTATTGACCACGCCGGAGCACGATCAACCTGACCACGAGGGTCTATTTCCTGCGAGCAAACGAAGAACAAGCAAGAAACTGAGATTGCAATCTGGATATTGCGAATATAAGATGAAAGCTTTATTGATCAAGGTGGGGTTCTGTGGCGCTTTGTCTGGTCGTTGAACACAAACGGCACGCTGCGAAGTTGCAGCTATGGCGAACTTTTGATCTAAACAAAATCCAAGTCTAAACGGTGCCCTAAGGGCTGTATATATGGAGGAAGAGGGGGTGAATTTCGTGGCCCTTGGTGGAGGGGTCCGAAACTAACCCTATCTCTTGTTTCCCCACACATACGGACTCTAAAAATAGCCTATACTAATGTATTTCAAAATTACATGGGCCTGGCCCAATAATAAGGTGACGCAGCACCTAGAATAGCCTATGGACGAATATTATGAAGTGGCATCTTGTATATTTCGTCCAAGGCTTCATGCACTCCTTATGGTGGCTTCAATGTCCTGAAATCATCACTTGTAACTCCGTTCTTGATCTCCTTGCGCATGCCATCAACTCCATGTGTGTTCTTGCTCCAATGTTCATCCTTCTCCAAGCTAGGCCCTTCATTTGTAAGCAAAACAAATGTATCCAATTTAGGCAGCATCATATTCTGATGCGGAGCATCCTACGGTCATCACCATGTCAAGAGTCCGTTTGGCAAGTGACACGTGCGACCTCTACTTCTCATACATAAAGGTGAATCTTCTCCTTTACACGTGTTCACTTGACCCCTTTGAGGATGGTATACTACTTGACACTCCACTCGTGTGCATGCATAGGTATTGTCGGAGCTTCACGCACGACGAGGAGGAGTGCAAGCGCCAAGGAACAACTACACCATCCGCGAGGGAAGCCTGGAAGCGAAGACGGAAGAAGAAGGACCGGCCCAGTCCAGAAAGGGCGGTACTACCGCCCAAAGCAAGCGGTATTACTCGCCGAGCGGTACTACCGCCCAAAGCAAGCGGTACTACCGCTCAATGCGGTACTACCGCCCATGAGTACGGTACTACCGCCCTGCCAGTCTTGCAGCCATGCCCTTTGGCCTTGTATCCTCTCCCACTTACCCCTTCGTGGCTTAGACTATAAATAGACCACCTCCACCTCCTTTCGAGGGTCAGCAAATATGATAGCTCATTCTTAGGTGAGCTTTGCTCCTACCTCTACTCTTGAGAGAGAGAGACTACCACTCCCATGGAGTTCAAGACCTCCATGTGAGAAGATCCTGCAGGATATCATCGAGACCCCTTGAGGAAGATCCATCTAGGATATCATCAAGACCTCCTCTTGGAGATGAACCTTACCTTGTATCTTTCCCTTTGTTGTTCATGTACCTTGTGGTCTTGTGTGTTTGATTGTCTAGTGGATGTGTGATTTGGACTTGTTCTTGAGTGTTTCCCTTGTGATTTCTCTCCGTTCTTCCCGTGTTCATCGTGTTCTCCGTGGGATCCCTCCAAACGTGAAAGATCGATTTAATTAGGGTTCCACCCTACATCATATGGTATCATGAGCCACGTTGATCACGTTTTTGGAGCCCCTACCCCGTGTTTTCTAGTTTGATTTTGTTGTTTTCGTCCTAAATCCGAAAATCCCCACCAAAAATAGCACCAAATTTTTTTGTGATTTGTTGGTTTGATGATGTTTTGTTGATTTTGATCCATGGATTTGCTTGGTTTCAAGTGGATCTAGCATTCCCCCAAGTTTCCCCTCTTTCCATCCACGAAATCCATCAAATTTTGCCCCCGAAATCATCCATTTCCGCCCCAAAATCGCGCCCCGATTCGATGTGCGAAAAATCCCGACACGAGCGGTACTACCGCCCTACAGAGCGGTACTACCGCTGAGAACCTCAAGCGGTACTACCGCCCCGCTAACGGTACTACCGCTAGGCCCTGTTCCACCCGAAACAGTCGAAAAATCCCGACACGAGCGGTACTACCGCTCTCCCGAGCGGTACTACCGCCCTGGCCAATTTCAGCTTTCCGAGTTTCACCGTTTTGCCCATAACTAATTCATCCGAACTCCGATTTTGACGTTCTTTAGCTCGTTTTGAAGCTATTGACATCCCCCTTCCCACAAAAATACCACCAACATCATTTGACTCCATCATATTTTCTGAAATTTGGCAAGTTTGCCTAGGCCCCCCACCATATCATCCGCATTACCACCACCGACTTCCGCAACCTAACCCATTTTGTTCCCCATAGCATTTGAGGTTGTTTGAGTAGTGACTTGGGTCTCCTAAGGTGTTTAGGCTACTTAGGGACAATTGCTTCTTCATCAACCACCACCTCCATTTCCGCATAACCGTGCCCACCATACAATTCCACCCCCAACTTAACCCAATTGTTGTTTGAGCTTTTTCGAGTTGTGGCTTGTGTCTCCTAAGGTGTTTCGGCTACTTAGGGACCGTGTGCTTACAACTCTTACACCGTGTATAGCCCATCATCCCACTTCCACATTGCCTAGTGCAACACCACCACCGCTTTCCGCTACCACCATTTGACATTTGTCATTTGAGATTTTGAGTTTGCGGTTTTTCCGTTTCCTAAGGTGTTTCGGCTACTTAGGGACGAGTCTCCATCATCTTGGTATCTACACCAAGAACACCGCCACTCATCATCGCAAAGGACGGTAACCTCGACGACACCTTTGTATATACCCTTGCAATTGCATTGTTAACCCCTAGCCCATTTTATGCCACTTACCTATCGAGACTAGCCATTTGAGTATTGCCGGCAACGTTACTTGTGCACATTAGTGATCCACCATAAATTGCATACATACCATATCATATTGGTATCATATCATCCATTGTGCCTCAAGTTTGTTCCCGCATATACACAATTGCTATCTTGGTTTGTGCATTGTACAAAAGTGGCCATAGAAAAAAAAGGAGAAAAAGCTTTTAAGCAAAAAGAGAGCAAAGAGCTCGTGAGCAAGTGCCATAGCATCATACCCCATTGCACATAAGAGCCATACCAAAATCTACATCACATGATATCATGCTTGAGAGAAACACCGGGAACCATACATACATAGCATACTTGGGATAGAAAGAATATCCATTTTGCATCTTATAGGTTGTGCACAAGTGTCGTATCCGCCTATTGAGCAATCGTGCTAGCGTCTCTCTTGAGTTGTGCAACACGAGCGTTTTCCGTGGATTCCACATTTTGAGCTCATTCCTTGGTTGCACGACCCCATTTATCTATCCGTGTGTGTTTTCGTACCTTTCATTGCTATTGGTCTACTTGTTTCGCTTGCGAATTTTTGAATCTTTTTCAACATTATTGACTCTTGCTAACATTTTGCATCAAATTTTTGTGCCACTATCCTCACCGAACTCTACCATAAGCCTTTACTTGTAGGTGTGAGTGAACAAGTCCGGTACCAATTCCACTATTCTTTCATCTCACATTGAGTGACACAGGATACATCCTCAACTTTGGGAAAAGGTAACTTGGTATTGTTTATCTCATTTCCTACTCACCTCTACTCGAGTCTTGTGATGGATAGGCAAGGCATTTCATCTTCAGTCTACAACAACAACGACGAGTTCGATGGCATGAACAACAACTACGACGCCAAGATGGACAAGCGCATGGAGGAGATCAAGGCCCTCATCAAGTCCTACAAGCGATCTTCCTCATCTTCGAGAAGACGCTCAAGAGCACATCCTTCCGAGCTACCACCTCCGGCAAGATCACATCGGCATCGACACCATCAACAACAAGAACGTGAAGGTCAAGAGCTCAACACCAACAACCGCTCAACGACTTCACCATCTCCTTGGCATCTTCGCCAAGCGACTTCAAGGCATCTTCGCCACGGACATACGGCATCTTCGCCAACAAGCACCTCAAGACTACACTCAAGAGAAGCTACCCAAGCTCAAGTCCGCGACTTCCACGAGCTACTACGACCTCGACAACGACCACAAGATTCCTTTCTATGGGACTCACGAACCCGAGGAGTACCTCGAGTGGGAGCGTTTGATGGACGACTACCTCAAGCTACATCAAGTTCCTCCCAAGATCAAGTGAAGTGCGCCACAAGAAACTTCCACGACTACGCATTGGCATGGTGGCTTCACACACCTTCGGAGTACTACGACATGAGTTGGCCCAAGACGAAGAAAGCTTTGCGGCGAGAGTTTGTGCCTCCAACCTACACGGAACAACTTCGACGCCAATTGGAGAACACCACCCAAGGATCCAAGTCCATCGACAAGTACTTCAAGGAGATGATGATTGCCTTGTGACGAGCCGGCGTGGACGACCCCATTTCGATGAAGTTCCACTTCATGATGGGATTGCACAACGACATCTCCAAGACCATCGTCCTCAAGAACTACAAGTCCATCGGCGACTACTACATTGGTGCTCTCAAGGCGGAACAAGAACTCATGAAGGCCAAGGCTTCTCCACCCCAAGCAAACTTCGCGGCGACCAAGCTCTACGACAAGCATGAGGCTAGTACCACCAAGATGTCCAAGCCCGACAAGCCCCAAGACGATGCTCCCAAGTGTGACTTCACCGCCATCCCTCTTTGTGGCATTGATGATGCTGAGTCTACTCCGACTCTTTTTCAAGACGGTGCGGCGACGAGTTCGACTACGGAGACCTTCAAGGACCAAGCTTTGGAGGCGAGCGACAAGGTGGCGAGCAAGGATGATGCTTCCATCTTTGGAGGTGAGAGGGATGAGGTGCCATCTTCGGCCTTCATCTACGGCGACGGTGACGAGATGATCGAGCATGGGATTTTCCTTCGGTCATGGAGGAGAGTGATGATGTGCCATCTTCGCCTTCATCCATGGCGGCAACGACGAGATGGTTGAGCATGGGATCTTCCTTCACCACGGCGACGTATGATGACTTGAGTGACTTGTGCCACCATATTGAGAGTGAGAGTGACTTCACCACTAGCCCCATATATGATGAGTTGCCACAATTCCCATGTGAGGAGAGCCACAACCCCACCACTTGAGTGAGATGAGTGACTCCACCATACGTGAGTTTGAGTGCACCTATTTTGAGGGAGTGAGTGAACCACCACATAGAGAGAGTGAGATAGGTGATAGGTCTCGTGAGGCCATTTGCATTTCTAACAACTTGACCTCTACCTCTATTGTGTCTTCTCGTTTGGTGCTAGGTCCCATTTATGATGACGCGCCGATCCTCGACAACTTCGTCCTCCCTTTGGACAAGACGATGGCCATGGTGGAATATGATGCACCCCCCACATGGTTCCATCAAGATGAAGATGACCACCATTTGGTCTTTCCCACCTCACCTACACCACTTGAGTGGAATGACAAAGGTAACAAAGGTGACGGTGATGCTCTAGTCCCACTAGTGGACATTCTTGACATTGATTTCTTGCATGATGTTGATCCACCTATTGCCATGCTTCATGCTAGTATGATTTCCCCATGCGATGATTTGCCCATTTATGATGAGTATGATGATTCTATTGTGGTGTCTATTAGTTGTGATGCCATGTTACATAGGATTTCTTGTGACAATTCTTTAGGTCACATCATGTTTGATAATCCGCTTGACTTGTCATATGCTATGCATGAGATCAACCATATTTCTTATTTGCAATCTCTTCATAGTGACTATGCATATGCCATTAAAATAAACCCAATTTGCACATATGGCATAGATGACAGGCCCATGGTTAGTGGCATTTGTTTCTCTTGTGATGATATTGATATGCTCCTTTGCATCATTTATCTCATATGCCATGCCATGACCACCTAGCTTCGGATATGCATTGTTTTGGATGTTGTCCATTTTTCCCATGTGATGTTTCCGATATTGCTCATGAGGAGGCCCCCATAGTTTCCTCATACATCTTAGGAGATTTTGATCCATCCCATCCATTGCATGATCCCAATACGTGTGTGCACCATATGCTACCCATGAATAAACATACTATTGATGTGCCATATACTTGCATTCTCAATTTGTGTCCCCATCGTGTCATACATAACAACTATTCTTTCATGATGGATGACATGTTCATATACCATGCCTCAAATTTCTTTGAGCATTGCTTATCTTGTGCTAACTCACACGTGCACATACACATCATGATGGATGATGTGTACATTTACCACGCGCACAATTTCTTTGGTTTGTGTCTCTTTTGTGTAGGTACCCATGAATACTTGTCAACCTCGCAATCCCACGAGTTGACAAAACGAGCTTTAGAGAGCAACGATGATTTGGGATCCTGTGGACTATCCTTACCACCGTTCCCTTCGCGCAAGGACTACGCGCAACTCCTCTACTTGGCTCTCACACGGCTATGGGCCATTTACCACTTCTCACATTATGCTCATTTTACCGTGTTCACTTTGCGTGCTATGCTTGCTTCTATGCCTTTGCCATGCAATTGTGACCCTTGTTTGCATCTACCCATGATTCTCCATTATGATATTCCTATGTGTATTTGCATGCTTGGTGGAGATCCTTGTTGCTTTTGCCATGTTTATCATGTGCCCCATTCTATTGATGCTTGTTGTGTTGGGAGAGTCATGATGACCCATTGCTATTCACATATGGCCTCTCGCCAATACATTCATGATATTGTACTCATATCTTGCTTTCATGCTTGTGCTATGACTTGTGAATTATTCATGCCCACTATTTGCACCAATGACATGTTTGCCATGATTCCTCCTAGTATGTTGCATCTTCGCACTACTAGCTTGCTTGATTTGATAGCTATGAATGCTCACTATATTGCATCACCCATGTTCCACTACTTGCTTTCTTGGGTTGATGACATATATGCTCATGCCTCTCACATGATATATCTTGATCATTGTCTCTTGTGTCATACTTGCTCATCTCATGCGGTTGATGACAACCATCTATATGCTTTGCACATGATTCGTATTGCCTCTTGTCATATATCTCCATGTGTTGCCTCTCTCATACACGATGATTTGCAATGTATTGAGTGCAACAATGATTCTCTTCTTGTTCATGAGATTGCCCCTATAGCATTCTCACATATATTTGGAGATTTTGACACAATTCTTGTGAAGCATGCTTGTATTACTTCTTTGCACCATATACCTAGTGCCATGAATATCGCCATTGTTGCATCATATTATTCATGCACTTTTGCTTCTAATGGTTATGTGCACAAGATGAGAACCATCATGATGGATGATGTGTTTATCTACCATGCGCATACGTTCTTTGCCTTGTTTTCTGCATGTGTAGGATACTTGGACTTCGTGTCGACTTCCACTTCACGTGAGTTGACCATTCGAGCTCTTGAGAGCGAGCCTCATACATTCTACCACGACTCGCTTCTACACCACATTTCCTACCACTTCGGCATTGTGAAGAATGCACAAGGACACACTTTCAAGGTGACATCCTTCTTAAGCATGGATATTGTGGATCATACTACTTGTGTTGCTTGCACCATGAGACTTATGGGTCATCTTGGACTACTTGATTGCGCACATATTAGAGATCTTGCCTCGCCTTACCATTTTAGCATTTCCATGCTTCATGATATATATACCTTGTGTGTTGCATCCAATTCTTGGACTAATTGCTACTATCATATGGTTGGTTGCACCAATGTCATTTCTTCACATATGCCATGTCCCTTTGCTTGTCAAATGATTCACTTGATTGCCTCACACATGATGAACAATTGCTCTTTCTATTGTGTTGAGTGCCACACTATATTCACTACACCCTATGCACATTATGCTTGGATTGTCTTGCACTTGACCCATGTGTTTAGACATCTCATCTTATTTGGTGTTGTGAAAGAATCATATGCCTACCATCGACCATTTGTCGAGCGCTTTATGCATGCTTGCTATGACCTTGAGGTGGATGCTTATGCTATTGTCACATATATTTGCATCTCTACCTCACATTTACATGATTGTCCCCATGATATCTTTGCTTGTGCTCAAATTATGTCCTTACATGCCATGTCACAATCCTTTGTCAAACCATATGCTATGCTTGATGACAACACTTGTTTGGTGAATCACCTCTTGAATGCTTGGTTTTGCACTAATGCTAACCACATTTGTTTTTCCAAGTGTTTGTTTTCCTTGCTCATTTTGAAGGAATCCCAAGACGGTGCGACATTGGAGAGTGCCCATTGCGAGCTTGAAGATGACGAGTACTTGGTGAATGTCCACTTCTTCACGGCGAAGCCATCTCTTTCCCATGGTGATTTGGTTTTCGATCCGAGATCGGATCTTTTCCAAGGGGGAGGGGATGATGCGGAGCATCCTACGGTCATCACCATGTCAAGAGTCCGTTTGGCAAGTGACACGTGCGACCTCTACTTCTCATACATAAAGGTGAATCTTCTCCTTTACACGTGTTCACTTGGCCCCTTTGAGGATGGTATACTACTTGACACTCCACTCGTGTGCATGCATAGGTATTGTCGGAGCTTCACGCACGACGAGGAGGAGTGCAAGCGCCAAGGAACAACTACACCATCCGCGAGGGAAGCACGAAGCGAAGACGGAAGAAGAAGGACCGCCCAGTCCAGAAAGGGCGGTACTACCGCCAAAGCAAGCGGTACTACCGCTCGAGCGGTACTACCGCCCAAAGCAAGCGGTACTACCGCTCAAGCGGTACTACCGCCCATGAGTACGGTACTACCGCCCTGCCTGTGCGCAGCCGCGGCCCTTTGGCCTTGTATCCCTCTCCCACTTACCCCTTCGTGGCTTAGACTATAAATAGACCACCTCCACCTCCTTTCGAGGGTCAGCAAATATGATAGCTCATTCTTAGGTGAGCTTTGCTCCTACCTCTACTCTTGAGAGAGAGAGACTACCACTCCCATGGAGTTCAAGACCTCCATGTGAGAAGATCCTGCGGGATATCATCGAGACCCCCTTGAGGGAAGATCCATCTAGGATATCATCAAGACCTCCTCTTGGAGATGAACCTTACCTTGTATCTTTCCCTTTGTTGTTCATGTACCTTGTGGTCTTGTGTGTTTGATTGTCTAGTGGATGTGTGATTTGGACTTGTTCTTGAGTGTTTCCCCTTGTGATTTCTCTCCGTTCTTCCCCGTGTTCATCGTGTTCTCCGTAGGATCCCCTCCAAACGTGAAAGATCGACGAATTAGGGTTCCACCCTACATCATATTCTCATGAACATTAGAATCATTACCAAGAAACGAAAGTACCTGGTAATTTAGTTGGCGTGCGCAAGCTCTAGTAATTGGTCCAGTATGTATAGCAGCAGGGGCTGTGGGTGTAACAATGGTATTGATGTCCTCATCACAAATGATGTTGGTGGTATTTTTATGGGATGCGG
Organism: Aegilops speltoides; assembly: GCA_021437245.1. Taxonomy (NCBI): domain Eukaryota; kingdom Viridiplantae; phylum Streptophyta; class Magnoliopsida; order Poales; family Poaceae; genus Aegilops; species Aegilops speltoides. The sequence goes on from CM038146.1 coordinate 244,472,520, forward strand.
GATGTCAAGAGCTTCAAAACGAGCTAAAGAACATCAAAATCGGAGTTCGGATGAATTAGTTATGGACAAAACAAAAATCAGCCGAAGTCAGTTTTAGGGTTAACCGGATGATCCGGGAGTAGGTCCGGATGATCCGGGCTCGGTCCGGATGATCCGGGAGGAAGTCCGGATGATCCGGGTTCATCAGCGCCGGTTCTGTTTTCTGGGTGTGCGATTTATCCGGACGTCCGGGGGGAAGTCCAGCTGATCCGGGCTTGGTCCGGATGATCCGGGAGAAGGTCCGGATGATCTGGCCAAGTCAACCCGGTCGGGATTTGCTCTCGGGGACGAATTTTTGGGCGGAAATGGATGATTTTCGGGGCAAAATTTGAGGGATTTCATGGATGGAAGGTGGGAAAACTTGGGGAGATAGCTAGATCCACTTGAAACCAAGCAAATCCATGGATCAAAATCAACAAAACATCATCAAAACCAACAAATCACAAAAAAATTTGGGGGGTATTTTTGGTGGGGATTTTCGGATTTAGGACGAAATCAACAAAATCAAGCTAGAAAAAGGGGTAGGGGCTCCAAAAACGTGATCAACGTGGCTCATGATACCATATGATGTACGGTGGAACCCTAATTCGTCGATCTTTCACGTTTGGAGCGGGATCCTCAAGAACACGATGAACACGGGAAGAACGGGAGAAATCACAAGGGAAACACTCAAGAACAAGTCCAATCACACATCCACTAGACAATCAAACACACAAGATCACAAGGTACATGAACAACAAAGGGAAAGATACAAGGTAAGGTTCATCTCCAAGAGGAGGTCTTGATGATATCCTAGATGGATCTTCCCACAAGGGGGTCTTGATGATATCCCGCAGGATCTTCTCCTAGATGGAGGTCTTGGCCTCCAATGGAGTAGTAGTCTCTCTCTCTCAAGAGTAGAGATAGTTAGGAGCAAAGCTCACATACAAATGAGCTATCCTATTTGCTAACCATAGAAAGGAGGTGGAGGGGGTCTATTTATAGTCTTAGCCACAAAGGGGTGAGTGGGGAAGGGATACATGGGCTTTGGGCCCGATTCTGCGCGCAGGCAGGCGATGCCCGGATGATCCGGATGGGGGTCCGGATGATCCGGCCGTCGTCCGGATGATCCGGGAGGTGACCCGGATGATCCGGCTTCAGGAGGACCCTTCTGTTGTCGTCGGACAATTTGTCCGGATGATCCGGAGGTGGACCCGGATGATCCGGCTGGGTCCGGATGATCCGGACGGCAGTCCGGACGTCCGGGCTATCTTCAGCCGCTGCTCCGTCTTCTTCTCCTTTCTTTCGTCTTCTCTTCCATGCTTCCCTCGCGGATGGTGTAGACGTGCACTTGCACTCGCACTCCTCCTCGACATCCGTGATGTTCCGACAATACCTATGCATGCACACGGGAGAAGTGTCAAGTAGTATACCATCCTCGAGAGTGTCAAGTGAGCACGTGTAAAGGAGATGATTCACCTTTGTGTATGTGAAGTAGATGTCGCACGTGTCACTTGCCAAGTGGACTCTTGACATGGTGATGTCCGTAGGATGCTCCGCATCACCTACAGACTACTAACAAGAGGTGGTGGTGGGTGTCACAAATCCGTCAAGCAAATCTCAAATTCTTACCAGTTCTTACCCAGCAGCAGGCGGTGAGCGGCAACCGTTGTAATCAAAACTCTCAAAAGTTTGGATAGAGCGATTGCCAGGGAGAGTCAAACGCACGACGTAGATATATGTGGAGCTGGGAAGGCTTATAATATGGTAGCAAAAAGGGTCAGCAATAATCAATTCAGAGATGCAAAGTTGAATAAACGCTCAACGACGGTACAGTGCTGGTCCTAGGCTAGACCGTGCTAGAGACGCGAGCCTAGAACACTAACAAAATCACGACGCTGCACGTAAACAAGGGAGGAGCACACACTGAATTTTTTTTATTTTTTCACTATTTTTTTTGCACTTTTTTTCCTCTGTTTTTTTGCTCCGCAACAAACTTTTTTCGAAAAAGTCTACAAATGGTCTAAAAACTGCCTAGCCAGAATTTTTTTTTTGAAACTGGAACTATTTTTCTTCTCCGGATGGCTCGGAAGTTCGGGAGTCCTTCTCTGTCACGACTCGGAGTATCGCGTGATCTGGAAATCGAGAACAATGCAACAATTACTGGACTCGGACTAGGACTGGTGGCGGAGATGAATCTGGTGGAACTCGGACTGGTGGCGGAGATGAATCTGTGGAACTTCGGACTAGTGGCGGAGATGAATCTGTGGAACTCGGACAGGTGGCGATATATGTTGCGGTGAACTCGGATTAGGCGTGATGGCGGCGGATATGTGGTGGCGTATATGGATTCGGATTGGCGGTGATGATGCGGTGGTGATATATGGCAGCGCAACGTGACAACCTCGTGAATGTAACTCGAAACTCTAAAAGACTAGACGCTAAGACCAGCAACTTGACACGACGATGCAACCGCAAATTCAACAAAGCAAATACAGAAAAGATTATGCAAAGGCTCAGATTGGTTCGGATGGGATGAACTAACCCTAATTTTTTTTGGCTTTTTCGTGGACTATAGGTATGAAGAACAGACTCGATCTAAACTATGAAAAACCGTAAAATCTCACCGAGCAACCTGGAAATCTGATACCACTTGATAGAGGCAAAGGTGTCCCGTCTTTCGATGAGATGGTGGATTTCGCTTTGGTGGAAGTCGACTTTGACGATCCGACTACGAACGTGCGAGGACGTCGCGCCTTAGCAATCGCTAAACCAACTCCGAGAGGATATTGACCACGCCGGAGCACGATCAACCTGACCACGAAGGTCTGTTTCCTGCGAGCAAACGAAGAACAAGCAAGAAACTGAGATTGCAATCTGGATATTGCGAATATAAGATGAAAGCTTTATTGATCAAGGTGGGGTTCTGTGGCGCCTTTGTCCAGTCGTTGAACACAAACGGCACGCTGGAAGTTGCAGCTATGGCGAACTTTTAATCTAAACAAAACCCGAAGTCTAAACGACGCCTAAGGGCTGTATATATGGGGAAAAAGGAGGAATTTCGTGGCCCTTGAGGGTGGGGTCCGAAACCAACCCTAACTCTTGTTTCCCCACACATACGGACTCTAAAAATAGCCTATACTTAAGTATTTCGAAATTACATGGGCCTGGCCCAATAATAAGGTGACGCAGCACCTAGAATAGCCTATGGACGAATATTATGAAGTGGCGTCTTGTATATTTCGTCCAAGGCTTCATGCACTCCTTATGGTGGCTTCAAAGTCCTGAAATCATCACTTGTAACTCCGTTCTTGATCCCCTTGCGCATGCCATCAACTCCATGCGTGTTCTTGCTCCAATGTTCATCCTTCTCCAAGCTAGGCCCTTCATTTGTAAGCAAAACAAATGTATCCAATTTAGGCAGCATCATATTCTCATGAACATTAGAATCATTACCAAGAAACGAAAGTACCTGGTAATTTAATTGGCGTGCGCGAGCTCTAGTAATTGGTCCCGTATATGTAACAGTAGGGGCTGTGGGTGTAACAATGGTATTGATGTCCTCATCACGCAGGGGGATCTTCTCCTAGATGGAGGTCTTGGCCTCCAATGGAGTAGTGGTCTCTCTCTGTCAAGAGTAGAGATAGGTAGGAGCAAAGCTCACTTAAGAATGAGCTATCACTTTGCTAACCCTAGAAAGGAGGTGGAGGAGGTCTATTTATAGCCCAAGGCGAAGGGGTAAGTGAGTGGCGAAGGGGTACACGGGCTTCGCCCAAGTCGCTGCCAAGAGCGGGTCTGGATGATCCGGACGGTGGCCGGATGATCCGGTGTCGGGGTCCGGATGATCCGGCGATCGTCCGGATGATCCGGCTTTGTCGAGTAGGTTCTGTAGTCTTCGGGCGCGCTAGCCGGATCGTCCGGGAGTTCGTCCGGATCGTCCGGGCTCGGTCCGGATCGTCCGGCTGGGCGTCCAGATGATCCGGGCAACTCCAGTCTTCTTCTTCTCCTTTCTTCCGTCTTCACTTCCACGCCTCCCTCGCGGATGGTGTAGTCGTTCCTTGGCGCTTGCACTCCTCCTTGACATCCGTGAAGCTCCGACAATACCTATGCATGCACACGGGAGAAGTGTCAAGTAGTATACCATCCTCGAGAGTGTCAAGTGAGCACGTGTAAAGGAGATGATTCACCTTTGTGTATGTGAAGTAGATGTCGCACGTGTCACTTGCCAAATGGGCTCTTGATGTGGTGATGTCCGTAGGATGCTCCGCATCATCCCCTCCCCCTTGGGAAAGATCCGACCTCGGATCGAAATCCAAATCACCATGGGGAAGAGATGATGTCGTCGTGTAGAAGTGGACGATCACCAAGCATTCGTCGTCTTGTAGTTCCAAATGGGCACTCTCCAATGTCGCACCGTCTTGTAATTCCTTCAAAAGTAGCAAAGATAACAAGCACTTGGAAAAACAAGCATTCAAGAGGTGATTCACCCAACAAGTGTTGTCATCAAGCATAGCATATGGTTTGACAAAGAAGTGTGGCATGGCATTTGAGCATATAAATTGAGCACAATCAAGTACATCATGGGAACAAGCATGTAAATGTGAGGTAGAGATGTAAATATGTGTGACAAGAGCATAAGCATCTACCTCAAGTTCATAGCAATTATGGGCAAAGCGCTCAATGAAAGGTCTATGGTAGGCATAGGAATCATTCACAACACCAAATAAGATAAGATGTCTAAACACATGGGTCAAGTGCAAGACAATCAAACATATTGTGCATAGGATGGAGTGAATATAGTGTGGCCCTCAACACAATAGAAATAGCAATTGTTCATCATGTGTGAAGCAGTCAATTCAAGCATGTGACAAGCAAAGGGACATGACATATGTGAAGAAATGATATTGGTGCAACCAACCATATGATAGTAGTAAGTAGTCCAAGAATTGGATGCAACACACAAGGCATATATATCATGATGCATGGGAATGTGATAATGGCAAGTCAAAGCAAGATCTCTAGCAAGTGCGCAATCAAGTGGTCCAAGATGACCAATAAGTCTCACGGTGCAAGCAACACAAGTAGTATTATCCACAATATCCATGCTCAAGAAAGATGTCACCTTGAAAGTGTGTCCTTGTGCATTCTTCACAATGCCGAGGTGGAAGCAATAGAAACGAGTCGTGGTAGAATGTATGAGGCTCGCTCTCAAGAGCTCGAATGGTCAACTCACATGAAGTGGAAGTCGACACAAAGTCCAAGTATCCTACACATGCACACAACAAAACAAAGAGCGTATGCGCATGGTAGATAAACACATCATCCATCATGATGGTTCTCTTCTCTTGCACATAACTATTAGAAGCACAAGTGCATGAATAATATGATGCAACAATGGCGATATTCAAGGCACTAGGTATATGGTGCAAAGAGGTAAGACAAGCATGCTTCACAAGGAATATGTCAAAATATCCAAACATGTGTGAGAATGCTATGGGGGCGATGATGCGGAGCATCCTACGGTCATCACCATGTCAAGAGTCCGTTTGGCAAGTGACACGTGCGACCTCTACTTCTCATACATAAAGGTGAATCTTCTCCTTTACACGTGTTCACTTGACCCCTTTGAGGATGGTATACTACTTGACACTCCACTCGTGTGCATGCATAGGTATTGTCGGAGCTTCACGCACGACGAGGAGGAGTGCAAGCGCCAAGGAACGCCTACACCGTCCGCGAGGGAAGCATGGAAGCGAAGACGGAAGAAGAAGGACCTGCCCAGTCCAGAAAGGGCGGTACTACCGCCCAAAGCCAGCGGTACTACCGCTCAAGCGGTACTACCGCCCAAAGCAAGCGGTACTACCGCTCAAGCGGTACTACCGCCCATGAGTCCGGTACTACCGCCCTGCCTGTGCGCAGCCGTGGGCCTTTGGCCTTGTATCCCTCTCCCACTTACCCCTTCGTGGCTTAGACTATAAATAGACCACCTCCACCTCCTTTCTAGGGTTAGCAAAGTGATAGCTCATTATTAAGTGAGCTTTGCTCCTACCTATCTCTACTCTTGAGAGAGAGAGACCACTACTCCATTGGAGGCCAAGACCTCCATCTAGGAGAAGATCCCCCTGCGGATTCAAGACCCCTCTTTAGGGAAGATCCATCTAGGATATCATCAAGACCTCCTCTTGGAGATGAACCTTACCTTGTATCTTTCCCTTTGTTGTTCATGTACCTTGTGATCTTGTGTGTTTGATTGTCTAGTGGATGCGTGATTTGGACTTGTTCTTGATTGTTTCCCCTTGTGATTTCTCTCCGTTCTTCCCCGTGTTCATCGTGTTCTCCGTAGGATCCCCTCCAAACGTGAAAGATCGACGAATTAGGGTTCCACCCTACATCATATGGTATCATGAGCCACGTTGATCACGTTTTTGGAGCCCCTACCCCGTGTTTTCTAGCTTGATTTTGTTGTTTTCGTCCTAAATCCGAAAATCCCCACCAAAAATAGCCCCAAATTTTTTTGTGATTTGTTGGTTTGATGATGTTTTGTTGATTTTGATCCATGGATTTGCTTGGTTTCAAGTGGATCTAGCATTCCCCCAAGTTTCCCCTCTTCCCATCCACGAAATCCATCAAATTTTGCCCCTGAAATCATCCATTTCCGCCCCAAAATCGCGCCCCGATTCGATCTGCGAAAAATCCCGACACGAGCGGTACTACCGCCCTATAGAGCGGTACTACCGCTGAGAACCTCAAGCGGTACTACCGCCCCGCTAACGGTACTACCGCCAGGCCCTGTTCCAGCCGAAACAGTCGAAAAATCCCGACACGAGCGGTACTACCGCCCTCCCGAGTGGTACTACCGCCCTGGCCAGTTTCAGCTTTCCGAGTTTCACCGTTTTGCCCATAACTAATTCATCCGGAGTCCGTTTTTGACGTTCTTTAGCTCGTTTTGAAGCTATTGACATCCCCCATCCCACAAAAATACTACCAACATCATTTGACTCCATCACATTTGGTGAATTTTGGCATCTTTGCCTAGGGCTTCCACCACAACATCCGCATAACCACCACCGACTTCCGCAACCTAACCCATTTTGTTCCTTATAGCATTAGTGGTTGTTTGAGTTGTGATTTGAGTCTCCTAAGGTGTTTAGGCTACTTAGGGACGGTTGCTTCTTCATCAACCACCACCACCACCACCACTTCCACATAACCTTGCCCACCATACACTTCCGACAACCCAACTTAACCCAATTGTTGTTTGAGCTTTTTTGAGTTGTGGCTTGTGTTTCCTAAGGTGTTTCGGCTACTTAGGGACCGTGTGCTTCCAACTCTTACACCGTGTATAACCCATCATCCCACTTCCGCATTGCCTAGTGCAACACCACCACCGCTTCCGCTACCACCATTTGACATTTGTCATTTGAGATTTTGAGTTTGCGGTTTTCCGCTTCCTAAGGTGTTTCGCTACTTAGGGACGAGTCTCCATCATCTTGGTATCTACACCAAGAACACCGCCACTCATCATCGCAAAGCGACGGTAACCTCGACGACACCATTGTATATTCCCTTGCAATTGCATTGTTAACCCCTAGCCCATTTTGCGTCACTTACCTATCGAGACTAGCCATTTGAGTATTGCCGCAACGCGTTACTTGTGCACATTAGTGGTCCATAACTTCCATTGCATACATACCATATCATATTGGTATCATATCATCCATTGTGCCTCAAGTTTGTTCCGCATATACACAATTGCTATCTTGGTTTGTGCATTGTACAAAAGTAGCCATAGAGAAAAAAAGAGAAAAAGCTTTTAAGCAAAAGAGAGCAAAGAGCTCGTGAGCAAGTGCCATAGCATCATACCCCATTGCAAATAAGAGCCATACCAAAATCTACATCATATGATATCATGCTTGAGAGAAACACTGGGAACCATACATACATAGCATACTTGGGATAGAAGTTTATCCATTTCGCATCTATAGGTTGTGCACAAGTGTCGTATCTGCCTATTGAGCAATCGTGCTAGCGCCTCTCTTGAGTTGTGCAACACGAGCGTTTTGGTGGATTCCACATTTTGAGCTCATTCCTTGGTTGCACGACCCCATTTATCTATCCGTGTGTGTGTTTCCGTGTACCTTTCATTGCTATTGGTCTATTTGTTTCACTTGCGAATTTGTGAATCTTTTTCAACATTATTGACTCTTGCTAACATTTTGCATCAAATTTTTGTGCCACTATCCTCACCAAGCTCTACCATAAGCCTTTACTTGTAGGTGTGAGTGAACAAGTCCGGTACCAATTCCACTATTCTTTCATCTCACATTGAGTGACACGGATACATCCTCAACTTTGGGAAAAGGTAACTTGGTATTGTTTATCTCATTTCCTACTCACCTCTACTCGAGTCTTGTGATGGATAGGCAAGGCATTTCACTTTCGGTCTACAACAACAACGACGAGTTCGATGCCATGAACAACAACTACGACGCCAAGATGGACAAGCGCATGGAGGAGATCAAGGCCCTCATCAAGTCCTACAAGCGATCTTCCTCATCTTTGAGAAGACGCCAAGAGCACATCCTTCCGAGCTACCATCTCCGCAAGATCGCATCGGCATCGACACCAACACCACCAAGAACGTGAAGGTCAAGAGCTCTACATCAACAACCGCCAATGACTTCACCATCTCCCTTGGCATCTTCGCCAAGCGACTTCAAGGCATCTTCGCCACGGACATATGGCATCTTCGCCAACAAGAACCTCAAGACTACACTCAAGAGAAGCTACCCAAGCTCAAGTCCGCGACTTCCACGAGCTACTACGACCTCGACACCGACCACAAGATTCCTTTCTATGGGACTCAAGAACCCGAGGAGTACCTCGAGTGGGAGCGTGTGATGGACGACTACCTCAAGCTACATCAAGTTCCTCCGAAGATCAAGTGAAGTGCGCCACAAGAAACTTCCACGACTACGCATTGGCATGGTGGCTTCACACACCTTCGAGTACTACGACATGAGTTGGCCCAAGACGAAGAAAGCTTTGCGGCGAGTTTGTGCCTACAACCTACACGGAACAACTTCGACGCCAATTGGAGAACACCACCCAAGGATCCAAGTCCATCGACAAGTACTTCAAGGAGATGATGATTGCCTTCTGACGAGCAGCGTGGGCGACCCCATTTCGATGAAGTTCCACTTCATGATGGGATTGCACAACGACATCTCCAAGACCATCTTCCTCGAGAACTACAAGTCCATCGATGACAACTACATTGGTGCTCTCAAGGCGGAACAAGAACTCATGAAGGCCAAGGCTTCTCCACCCCAAGCAAACTTCACGGCGACCAAGCTCTACGACAAGCATGAGGCTAGTACCACCATGATGTCCAAGGCCGACAAGCTCCAAGACGATGCTCCCAAGTGTGACTTCACCGCCATCCCTCTTTGTGGCATTGATGATGCCGAGTCTACTTTGACTCTTTTTCAAGACGGTGCCGCGACGAGTACAACTACGGAGACCCTCCAGGACCAAGCTTTGGAGGCGAGCGACAAGGTGGCGAGCAAGGATGATGCTTCCATCCTTGGAGGCGAGAGTGATGATGTGCCATCTTCGGCCTTCATCTACGGTGACGGTGACGAGATGATCGAGCATGGGAATTTCCCTTCGGTCATGGAGGAGAGTGATGATGTGCCATCTTCGGCCTTCATCCACGGCGACGACGACGAGATGGTTGAGCATGGGATCTTCCCTTCGACCACGGCGACGTATGATGACTTGAGTGACTTGTGTCACCATATTGAGAGTGAGAGTGACTTCACCACTAGCCCCATATATGATGAGTTGCCACAATTCCCATGTGAGGAGAGCCACAACCCCCACCACTTGAGTGAGATGAGTGACTCCACCATACGTGAGTTTGAGTGCACCTTTTTTGAGGGAGTGAGTGAACCACCACATAGAGAGAGTGAGATAGTTGATAGGTCTCGTGAGGCCATTTGCATTTCTAACAACTTGACCTCTACCTCTATTGTGTCTTCTCGTTTGGTGCCAGGTCCCATTTATGATGACGCGCCGATCCTCGACGACTTCGTCCTCCCTTTGGACAAGACGATGGCCATGGTGGATTATGATGCACCCCCCACATGGTTCCATCAAGATGAAGATGACCACCATTTGGTCTTTCCCACCTCACCTACACCACTTGAGTGGAATGACAAAGGTAACATAGGTGAAGGTGATGCTCTAGTCCCACTAGTGGACATTCTTGACATTGATTGCTTGCATGATGTTGATCTACCTATTGCCATGGTTCATGCTAGTATGATTTCCCCATGCGATGATTTGCCCATTTATGATGAGTACGATGATTCTATTGTGGAGTCTATTAGTTGTGATGCCATGTTACATAGAATTTCTTGTGACAATTCCTTAGGTCACATCATGTTTGATAATCCGCTTGACTTGTCGTATGCTATGCATGAGATCCATCATATTTCTTATTTGCAATCTCTTCATAGTGACTATGCATATGCCATTAAAATAAACCCCATTTGCACATATGGCATAGATGACAAGCACATGGTTATTGGCATTTGTTTTTCTTGTGATGATATTGATATGCTCCCTTTGCATCATTTATATCATATGCCATGCCATGACCACCTAGCTTCGGATATGCATTGTTTTGGATGTTGTCCATTTTCTCCATATGATGTTTCCGATATTGCTCATGAGGAGGCCCCCATAGTTTCCTCATACATGTTAGGGGAATTGGATCCATCCCATTCATTGCATGATCCCCATACTTGTTTGCACCATATGCTACCCACGAATAAACATACTATTGATGTGCCATATACTTGCATTCTCAATTTGTGTCCCCATCGTGCCATACATAACAACTATTCTTTCATGATGGATGACATGTTCCTATACCATGCATCAAATTTCTTTGAGCGATGCTTATCTTGTGCTAACTCACACGTGCACATACACATCATGATGGATGATGTGTACATTTACCACGCACACAATTTCTTTGGTTTGTGTCTCTTTTGTGTAGGTACCCATGAATACTTGTCAACCTTGCAATCCCACGAGTTGACAAAACGAGCTTTAGAGAGCAACGATGAATTGGGATCACGTGGATTGTCTTTACCACCGTCCCCTTCGCGCAAGGACTACGCGCAACTCCTCTACTTGGCTCTCACACGGCTATGGGCCATTTACCACTTCTCACATTATGCTCATTTTACCGTGTTCACTTTGCATGCTATGCTTCCTTCTATGCCTTTGCCATGCAATTGTGACCCTGGCTTGCATCTACCCATGTTTCATCATTATGCTACTTCTATGTGTATTTGCATGCTTGGTGGAGATCCTTGTTGCTATTGCCATGTTTATCATGTGCCCCATGCTATTGTCCTCATATCTTGCTTTCATGATTGTGCTATGACATGTGAATTACTCATGCCCACTATTTGCACCAAGGACATGTTTGCCATGATTCATTCTAGTATGTCGCATCTTCGCACTACTAGCATACTTGACTTGATTGCTATGATTGCTTGCTATGTTGCATCACCCATGTTCCACTACTTGCTTTCTTGGGTTGATGACATATATGCTCATGCCTCTGACATGATATATCTTGATCATTGTATCTTGTGTCATACTTGCTCATCCCATGCGGTTGATGACAACCATCTATATGCTTTGCACATGATTCATATTGCTTCTTGTCATATATCTCCATGTGTTGCCTCTCTCATGCTAGATTTGCCATGTATTGAGTGCAACAATGATTCTCTTCTTGCTCATGAGATTGCCCACATAGCATTCTCACACATGTTTGGAGATTTTGACATATTTCTTGTGAAGCATGCTTGTCTTACTTCTTTGCACCATATACCTAGTGCCATGAATATCGCCATTGTCGCATCATATTATTCATGCACTTTTGCTTCTAATGGTTATGTGCAAAAGATGAGAACCATCATGATGGCTGATGTGTTTATCTACCATGCGCATACGTTCTTTGCCTTGTTTTCTGCATGTGTAGGATACTTGGACTTCGTGTCGACTTCCACTTCACGTGAGTTGACCATTCGAGCTCTTGAGAGCGAGCCTCATACATTCTACCACGACTCGCTTCTACACCACATTTCCTACCACTTCGGCATTGTGAAGAATGCACAAGGACACGCTTTCAAGGTGACGTCCTTCTTGAGCATGGATATTGTGGATCATACTACTTGTGTTGCTTGCACCATGAGACTTATGGGTCATCTTTGATGAGGACATCAATACCATTGTTACACCCACAGCCCCTGCTGCTATACATACTGGACCAATTACTAGAGCTCACAAGACGCCAACTAAATTACTGTGTACTTTCGTTTCTTGGTAATGATTCTAATGTTCATGAGAATATGATGCTGCCTAAATTGGATACATTTGTTTTGCTTACAAATGAAGGGCCTAGCTTGGAGAAGGATGAACATTGGAGCAAGAACACACATGGAGTTGATGGCATGCAAAGGAGATCAAGAACGGAGTTACAAGTGATGATTTCAGGACTTTGAAGCCACCATAAGGAGTGCATGAAGCCTTGGACGAAATATACAAGATGCCACTTCATAATATTCGTCCATAGGCTATTCTAGGTGCTGCGTCACCTTATTATTGGGCCAGGCCCATGTAATTTCGAAATACATTAGTATAGGCTATTTTTAGAGTCCGTATGTGGGGAAACAAGAGATAGGGTTAGTTTGGACCCCTCCACCAAGGGCCACGAAATTCACCCCTCTTCCTCCATATATACAGCCCTTAGGGCACCGTTTAGACTTGGGTTTTGTTTAGATCAAAAGTTCGCCATAGCTGCAACTTCACAGTTTCGTTTGTGTTCAACGACCAGACAAAGGCGTCACAGAACCCCACCTTGATCAATAAAGCTTTCATCTTAAATTCGCAATATCCAGATTGCAATTTCAGTTTCTTGCTTGTTCTTCGTTTGCTCGGAGGAAATAGACCCTAATGGTCAGGTTGATCGTGCTCCGGCGTGGTCAATAACCTCTCGGAGTTGGTTTAGCGATTGCTAAGGCGCGACGTCCTCGCACGCTCGTAGTCGGATCGTCAAAGTCGACTTCCACCAAGGCGAAATCCACCATCTCATCGAAAGACGGGACACCTTTGCCTCTATCAATCTTGGACTACTTGATTGCGCACATATTAGAGATCTTGCCTCGCCTTACCATTTTAGCATTTCCATGCTTCATGATATATATACCTTGTGTGTTGCATCCAATTCTTGGACTAATTGCTACTATCATATGGTTGGTTGCACCAATGTCATTTCTTCACATATGCCATGTTCCTTTGGTTGTCACATGATTCACTTGATTGCCTCACACATGATGAACAATTGCTCTTTCTATTGTGTTGAGTGCCACACTATATTCACTACACCCTATGCACATCATGCGTGGATTGTCTTGCCCTTGACCCATGTGTTTAGACATCTCATCTTATTTGGTGTTGTGAATGATTCCTATGCCTACCATCGACCATTTGTCGAGCTCTTTATGCATGCTTGCTACCTACATGCTTGTCCCCATGATATCTTTGCTTGTGCTCGATTTATGTGCTTACATGCCATGTCACAATCCTTTGTCAAACCATATGCTATGCTTGATGACAACACTTGTTTGGCGAATCACCTCTTGAATGCTTGGTTTTGCACTAATGCTAACCACATTTGTTATTCCAAGTGTTTGTTGTCCTTGCTCATTTTGAAGGAACCCCAAGATGGTGCGACATTGGAGAGTGCCCATTGCGAGCTTGAAGATGACGAGTACTTGGTGAACGTCCACTTCTTCATGGCAAAGCCATCTCTTTCCCATGGTGATTTGGTTTTCGATCCGAGGTCGGATCTTTTCCAAGGGGGAGGGGATGATGCGGAGCATCCTACGGTCATCACCATGTCAAGAGTCCGTTTGGCAAGTGACACGTGCGACCTCTACTTCTCATACATAAAGGTGAATCTTCTCCTTTACACGTGTTCACTTGACCCTTTGAGGATGGTATACTACTTGACACTCCACTGTGTGCATGCATAGGTATTGTCGGAGCTTCACGCACGACGAGGAGGAGTGCAAGCGCCAAGGAACGCCTACACCGTCCATGAGGGAAGCATGGAAGCGAAGACGGAAGAAGAAGGACCTGCCTAGTCCAGAAAGGGCGGTACTACCGCCCAAAGCCAGCGGTACTACCGCTCAAGCGGTACTACCGCCCAAAGCAAGCGGTACTACCATTCAAGCGGTACTACCGCCCATGAGTCCGTACTACCGCCTCGCCTGTCTTGTGCAGCCAGCAGCCTTTGGCCTTGTATCCTCTCCCACTTACCCCTTCGTGGCTTAGACTATAAATAGACCACCTCCACCTCCTTTCTAGGGTTAGCAAAGTGATAGCTCATTCTTAAGTGAGCTTTGCTCCTACCTATCTCTACTCTTGAGAGAGAGAGACTACTCCATTGGAGGCCAAGACCTCCATCTAGGAGAAGATCCCCATGGATTCAAGACCCTCTTTAGGGAAGATCCATCTAGGATATCATCAAGACCTCCTCTTGGAGATGAACCTTACCTTGTATCTTTCCCTTTGTTGTTCATGTACCTTGTGATCTTGTGTGTTTGATTGTCTAGTGGATGCGTGATTTGGACTTGTTCTTGAGTGTTTCCCCTTCTGATTTCTCTCCGTTCTTCCCCGTGTTCATCGTGTTCTCCGTAGGATCCCCTCCAAACGTGAAAGATCGACGAATTAGGGTTCCACCCTACATCAGGCAATCTCATGAGCAAGACTATAAGCATTGTTGCACCCAATAAATGGCAAATCATCTAGCATGAGAGATGCAACACATGGAGATATATGACACGAAGCAATATGAATCATATGCAAAGCATATAGATGGTTGTCATCAACCGCATGAGATGAGCAAGTATGACACAAGAGACAACGCATGTGAGAGGCATGAGCATATATGTCATCAACCCAAGAAAGCAAGTAGTGGAACATGGGTGATGCAACATAGCAAGCAATCATAGCAATCAAGTCAAGTATGCTAGTAGTGCGAAGATGCGACATACTAGAAGGAATCATGGCAAACATGTCATTGGTGCAAATAGTGGGCATGAATAATTCACAAGTCATAGCACAATCATGTAAGCAAGATATGAGGACAATAGCATGGGGCACATGATAAACATGGCAATAGCAACAAGGATCTCCACCAAGCATGCAAATACACATAGAAGTAGCATAATGATGAAACATGGGTAGATGCAAGCAAGGGTCACAATTGCATGGCAAAGGCATAGAAGCAAGCGTAGCATGCAAAGTGAACACGGTATAATGAGCATAATGTGAGAAGTGGTAAATGGCCCATAGCCGTGTGAGAGCCAAGTAGAGGAGTTGCGCGTAGTCCTTGCGCAAAGGGAACGGTGGTAAGGATAGTCCACGGGATCCCAAATCGTCATTGCTCTCAAGAGCTCCTTTTGTCAACTCGTGGGATTGCGAGGTTGACAAGTATTCATGGGTACCTACACAAAAGAGACACAATCCAAAGAAATTGTGCGCGTGGTAAATGTGCACATCATCCATCATGATGTGTATGTGCACGTGTGAGTTAGCACAAGATAAGCAATGCTCAAAGAAATTTGAGGCATGGTATATGAACATGTCATCCATCATGAAAGAATAGTTGTTATGTATGACACGATGGGGACACAAATTGAGAATGCAAGTATATGGCACATCAATAATATGTTTATTCATGGGTAGCATATGGTGCACACACGTATTGGGATCATGCAATGGATGGGATTGATCAAAATCTCCTACAATGTATGAGGAAACTATGGGTTCCTCCTCATGAGCAATATCGAAAACATCACATGGAGAAAATGGACAACATCCAAAACAATGCATATCCGAAGCTAGGTGGTCATGGCATGGCATATGAGATAAATGATGCAAAGGTAGCATATCAATATCATCACAAGAGAAACAAATGCCAATAACCATGGGCTTGTCATCTATGCCATATGTGCAAATTGGGTTTATTTTAATGGCATATGCATAGTCACTATGAAGAGATTGCAAATAAGACATATGGTTGATCTCATGCATAGCATATGACAAGTCAAGTTTAATTATCAAACATGATGTGACCTAAAGAATTGTCACAAGAAATCCTATGTAACATGGAATCACAACTAATAGACTCCACAATAGAATCATTATACTCATCATAAATGGGCAAATCTTCACATGGGGAAATCATACTAGCATGAAGCATGGCAATAGGTGGATCAACATCATGCAAGCAATCAATGTCACGAATGTCCGCTAGTGGGACTAGAGCATCACCTTCACCTATGTTACCTTTGTCATTCCACTCAAGTGGTGTAGGTGAGGTGGGAAAGACCAAGTGGTGGTCATCATCATCATCTTGATGGAACCATGTGGGCGGTGCATCATATTCCACCATAGCCATCATCTTGTCCAAAGGGAGGATGAAGTCGTCGAGGATCGGCGCGTCATCATAAATGGTACCTAGCACCAAACGAGAAGACACAATAGAGGTAGAGGTCAAGTTGTTAGAAATGCAAATGGCCTCACGAGACCTATCAACTATCTCACTCTCTATGTGGTGGTTCACTCACTCCCTCAAAATAGGTGCACTCAAACTCACGATGGTGGAGTCACCATCTCACTCAAGTGGTGGGGTTGTGGCTCTCCTCACATGGGAATTGTGGCAACTCATCATATATGGGGCTAGTGGTGAAGTCACTCTCACTCTCAATATGGTGGCACAAGTCACTCAAGTCATCATACGTCGCCGTGGTCGAAAGGAAAGTCCCATGCTCAACCATCTCGCCGTGGTCGCCGTGGATGAAGGCAAGATGGCACATCATCACTCTCGTCGTGGATGAAGGCCAAGATGGCTCAACATCACTCTCGCCGTGGATGAAGGCCAAGATGGCACATCATCACTCTCGCCTCCTAAGATGGAAGCATCATCCTTGCTCGCCACCTTGTCGCCGCCTCCAAAGCTTGGTCCTTGGGAGCATCGCCTTGGAGCTCGTCGCGCTTGGACATCTTGGTGGTACTAGCCTCATGCTTATCGAGAGCTTGGTCGCCGCCAAGTTTGCTTGGGGTGGAGAAGCCTTGGCCTTCATGAGTTCTTGTTCCGCCTTGAGAGCACCAATGTAGTAGTCGCCGATGGACTTGTAGTTCTTGAGGACGATGGTCTTGGAGATGTCGTTGTAATCCCATCATGAAGTGGAACTTCATCGAAATGGGGTCGCCCACGCCGGCTCGTCAGAAGGCAATCATCATCTCCTTGAAGTACTTGTCGATGGACTTGGATTCTTGGGTGGTGTTCTCCAATTGGCGCCGGTTGTTCCGTGTAGGTTGGAGGCACAAACTCTCCGGAAAGCTTTCTTCGCCTTGGGCCAACTCATGTCGTAGTACTCAAGGTGTGTGAAGCCACCATGCCAATGCGTAGTCGTGGAAGTTTCTTGTTGTGCACTTCACTTGATCTTCGGAGGAACTTGATGTAGCTTGAGGTAGTCGCCCATCAAACGCTCCCACTCGAGGTACTCCTCGGTTCTTGAGTCCCATAGAAAGGAATCTTGTGGTCGTTGTCGAGGTCGTAGTAGCTCGTGGAAGTCGCGGACTTGAGCTTGGGTAGCTTCTCTTGAGTGTAGTCTTGAGGTGCTTGTTGGCGAAGATGCCATATGTCCGTAGGCGAAGATGCCTTGAAGTCGCTTGGCGAAGATGCCAAGGGAGATGGTGAAGTCGTTGAGCGGTTGTTGGTGTTGAGCTCTTGACCTTCACGTTCTTGTTGGTGATGGTGTCGATGCTGATGTGTCTTGCCGGAGATGGTAGCTCGGAAGCATGTGCTCTTGAGCGTCTTCTCGAAGACGAGGAAGATCGCTTGTAGGACTTGATGAGGGCTTTGATCTCCTCCATTTTAGCTTGCATCTTGGCGTCGGAGGTGTTGTTCATGGCATCGAACTCGTCGTTGTTGTTGTAGACCAAAGATGAAATGCCTTGCCTATCCATCACAAGACTCGAGTAGAGGTGAGTAGGAAATGAGATAAACAATACCAAGTTACCTTTTCCCAAAGTTGAGGATGTATCCCGTTTCACTCAATGTGAGATGAAAGAATAGTGGAATTGGTACCGGACTTGTTCACTCACACCTATCAAGTAAAGCTTATGGTAGAGCTCGGTGAGGATAGTGGCACAAAAATTTGATGCAAAATGTTAGCAAGAGTCAATAATGTTGAAAGAGATTCACAAATTCGCAAGCGAAACAAGTAGACCAATAGCAATGAAAGGTACACGGAAACACACACACACGGATAGATAAATGGGGTCGTGCAACCAAGGAATGAGCACAAAATGTGGAATCCACGGAAAACGCTCGTGTTGCACAACTCAAGAGAGACGCTAGCACGATTGCTCAATAGGCGGATACGACACTTGTGCACAACCGATAGATGCGAAATGGATAAACTTCTATCCCAAGTATGCTATGTATGTATGGTTCCCGGTGTTTATCTCAAGCATGATATCATATGATCTAGATTTGACAATCTTATGTGCAATGGGGTATGATGCTATGGCACTTGCTCACGAGCTATTTGCTCTCTTTTTGCTTAAAAGCTTTTTCTCTTTTTTTTTGGCCACTTTTGCACAATGAACAAACCAAGATAGGAATTGTGTATATGCGGGAACAAACTTGAGGCACAATGGATGATATGATACCAAGATGATATGGTATGTATGCAATGGATGGTGTAGACCACTAATGTGCACAAGTCACGTTGCCGGCAATACTCAAATGGCTAGTCTCGATAGGCAAGTAACGCAAAATGGGCTAGGGGTTAACAATGCAATTGCAAGGGAATATACAAAGGTGTCGTCGAGGTTACCGTCCTTGGCGATGATGAGTGGCGGTGTTCTTGGTGTAGATACCAAGATGATGGAGACTCGTCCCTAAGTAGCCGAAACACCTTAGGAAACGGAAAAACCGCAAACTCAAAATCTCAAATGACAAATGTCAAATGGTGGTGGAAAGCGGTGGTGGTGTTGCACTAGGCAATGCGGATGAATGATGGGCTATACACGTGTCGGAGTTGAAGTTGCTGTCCCTAAGTAGCCGAAACACCTTAGGAGACACAAGCCACAACGCAAACAAGCTCAAACAACTATTGGGTTAAGTTGGGGGTGGCAGAAGTGTATGGTGGGCAAGGTTATGTGGAAATGGTGGTGGTGGTTGATGAAGAAGCAATCGTCCCTAAGTAGCCGAAACACCTTAGGAGACTCGAATCACTACTCAAACAACCTCAAATGCAATGGGGTGTAATATGGGTTAGGTTGCGGAAGTCTGTGGTGGTAATGCGGATGATATGGTGGAGGGCCTAGGCAAACTTGCCAAATTTCAGAAAATATGATGGAGTCAAATGATGTTGGTGGTATTTTTGTGGGTTGGGGATGTCAAGAGCTTCAAAATGAGCTAAAGAACGCCAAAATCGGACTCTGGATGAATTAGTTATGACCAAAACAAAAATCCGTCCGTGTCGGTTTCAGGGTTAACCGGATGATCCGGAGGAGGTCCGGATGATCCGGCTAGGTCCGGATGATCCGGAGGAAATCCGGATGATCCGGGTTCGCGGGCGCCGGTTCTGTTTTCTGGTGCGCGATTTATCCGGACGTCCGGGGCGCCCAGCTGATCCGGGTGAGGTCCGGATGATCCGGGAGAATGTCCGGATGATCCGGGCAAGTCAATCCGCTCGGGATTTGCTCGTGGGGATGAATTTCTGGGCGGAAATGGATGATTTTCGGGGCAAAATTTGATGGATTTCGTGGATGGAAGGTGGGGAAACTTGGGGAAATGCAAGATCCACTTGAAACCAAGCGAATCCACGGATCAAAATCAACAAAACATCATCAAACCAACAAATCACAAAAAAATTTTGGGGCTATTTTTGGTAGGGATTTTCGGATTTAGGACGAAATCAACAAAATCAAGCTAGAAAAAGAGGGGTAGGGGCTCCAAAAACGTGATCAACGTGGCTCATGATACAGATGAACGGTTCCTTTGTATCCTTACCCTAGTTGACTATGTATCTTGTGGATCTCGTGTGTGTATGTTGATCTAGCACTTGTGTGATCGATTCCTTGTTGGTTGAGTGATTCTCTCTCGTTTTCCCCGTGTTTCCCCTCGTGCTTCCGCGTGTTCTTCGTGTTTCCTCCGTAGGATCCCCTCCAAACGTGAAAGATCGACGAATTAGGGTTCCACCCTACATCAACTAGCATACAAATCCTTTATGTGCTCAAAGCCTATAACATTCAACTCAAGTTGGGTGACGAGCGTGCATATGCGTGAAAGTGCATCGGCAACTACATTTTCCTTGCCCTTAATGTACTTGATCACATATGGAAAAGATTAAATAAATTCACTCCATTTGGCATGACGCTTTTTCAATTTAGTTTGACCTTTCAAGTACTTAAGCGTTTCATGATCGGTATGGATGACAAACTCATGAGGTCTAAGATAATGTTCCCAAACATGTAGCACACGCACTAAAGCATACAATTCCTTGTCATACACGGGATAGTTGAGTTGAGCACCGAAGAGTTTTTCACTAAAATAAGCAATGACTCGTTTTTCTTGCATTAAAACTCTGCCAATTCCGGTACCACTTGCATCACAATGAACCTCAAAAGTTTTGTCAAAATTGGGCAAAGCAAGAATCGGAGCATGAGTATGCAAAGACTTGAGCTCATCAAAAGCGTTTGACTGCAAAGGTCCCCAAACAAAAGGAGTATTCTTCTTACTCAAAGCATGCAAAGGAGCTGCAATAGTGCTAAAGTTTTTGACAAAACGGCGATAAAAACCTGGAAGACCAAGGAAACTTCGCACTTGTTGCAAATTGGTGGGCTGGGGCCAAGTTTTAATTGCTTTGATCTTAGTTTCATCAACATGGACACCCTTGGAAGAGACAACGAAACCCAAGAAAACCACTTTGTCAACGCCAAAAGTGCATTTTTTCAAGTTGGCATAAAGACTTTCCTTTCGAAGCGTTTGCAAAACAAGCTTAACATGATCAAGATGCTCTTTCATGGTTTTGCTAAACACAAGAATATCATCGAAGTAAACCACAACAAAGATTCCAATGTATGGACGAAGTACATGATGCATGAGACGCACAAAAGTTTCGGGAGCTTCCGACAAACCCATAGGCATAACCAACCATTCATATAAGCCAACTTTTGTTTTGAAAGCAGTTTTCCATTCATCACCCTCATGAATGCGGATTTGATAATAGCCACTTTTAAGATCAATTTTTGAGAAAAATTTGGCTCCACTAAGTTCATCAAGCATATCATCTAAGCGAGGAATGGGATGTCTATAGCGCACGGTGATAGCATTTATGGGTCTAAAATCGAAGCACAAGCGGAAACTTCCATCGGGCTTAGGCGCAAGTATAACGGGAACAGCGCAAGGGCTTAAGCTTTCACGTACATGACCGTTGTCGATTAGTTGTTGTACTTGCCATTGAATCTCCTTGGTTTCTTCAGGATTGACACGGTAGGGAGCTTTGTTTGGAAGTGGCGCCCGGGGATGAGGTCGATTCGATGCTCAATGCCTCAAGAGGAGGTAGACCCGAGGTAGCTCATCGGGAAAACATCTTCAAATTCCTGCAAAGAGATTGAAACACCAAAGGTAGCTCATGAGTGGTGTTAGTTTTTGTTCTCCATCCTTGCACACAAGGACAAGGTGCATCACACTCGATGGGTTCTCACACACTTCTCTCATCTCATGTTTGGTGGCTAATAGTATGAGGTTTTTCTCTAGGCTAAGAGGCGCCAAATTTGGCTTGTGGCTCTCACTCACTTTTTGGTGGCTCACTTTCTCACTCTTCTCTCTTTGGTTGGTGGCTTGTTTGTCGGCTATCACTTGACTAGGAGACATGGGTCGTAGGACATATTCTTTGCCTTTCATCTTGAAGCTATAGTGGTTTGTACGCCCATTGTGGTGGACACCATGGTCGAATTGCCATGGCCGACCAAGGAGGAGGTGGCAAACGGTCATTGGGACCACATCACACTCCAAAGTGTCCTCATAAGCACCGATTTTGAAGGATACTTGAACCGTATGCTCAACTCGTATAGTGCCGGAGTCACTTAGCCATTGAACCTTGTATGGTTGCGGATGCTTCTTCTTGACCAATTGGAGCTTGGAGCATAGTTCTTCGCTTGCCAAGTTGTGGTAACTACCTCCATCGATGATGACCTTGACGGATCTCCCATTGATGCCGGCCTTTGTGTGGAAGATGTGGCATCTTTGGTCTTCTTCTTGTTGATGTTAAAGTGTCAAGACCTTGGAGACAACAAGAGCGGGACTTGTATCTTCATCACAAAAGACTTGATCATCTTCATCCTCGTTGATGCGCCGGTGCATGGCCACTTGCTCGATAGCGTCCATTTCATCTTCACTCATTGAGTCGTAGGTGCCATCGTCGTTGAGTATCATGGTCTGCTTGTTGGTGCATTCATATGACTTGTGGCCTCGGCCGCCGCAAGTAAAACACTTGAAGGAGCTTGTCTTGACGGTCTCATCGTTTGGAGTAGAGGATGAAGCACGGGGCTTGGGGTTGCTTGTAGTAGGAGGAGGACGACTTGATCTTTTAGAAGCTTTCTTGTAACTTGACTTGTCGTCGTTGGTTGGATAAGGCTTGGTTGATGTCGAAGTTGGAGTAGTTGTTGAAGCTTGGTTGTTGGAGAAGCCAGATGTCTTGGATGAGTACTTGGCGATTTGAAGTCATCTTGTACTTGACGCCCGCCTTTGTAGCTTGATGCACGAGCTCAATGAGGTTGGAGTAGGGTTGGAAGTCGGCGATCTTCTTGATGGGATGGTTGAGTCCATTCAAGAATCGTGCCATTGTTTGCTCATCATCTTCCTTGACATTGGCTCGAATCATGGCAATCTCCATTTCTTTGTAGTATTCTTCAACAGTCTTTGTTCCTTGCTTGAGGAGTTGTAGCTTCTTGAAGAGATCACGGTTGTAGTAGGTGGGCACAAAGCGTGCTCGCATGACATCCTTCATTTGAGCCCAAGTGGTGATTGGAGGTTCACCTCTTGCTTGTCGGCGCTCAAGGATTTGTTCCCACCATATGAGTACATAGTCTTGGAACTCAAGTGATGCCATAGCGATCTTCTTCTCTTCCTCATAGTTGTGCAAACGAAAGATTTTGTCGACCTTCAATGCCCATGAGAGGTACTCTTCGGGATCATTGGTTCCATTGAACTTGGGCATTGTGAACTTGAGCTTGCCATAGCGTTGTTCATCATTGTGTTGAGGTCGATGTTGATGATGACGTTCTTGACGTGGAGGGTAATCATCCTCATGTTGCTCTTGGCGAGGAGGAAGTCCATGATCAACTTGCTCTTGTTGACCTTGAGGTTGAGGTTGAGCTTGAGGAGCTTGTGGAGCTTGACGTTGCGCACGCGGATGGTAGTTCCTCTCTTGTATTTCTTCTCGAAGGGCTTCCTCTTGATTGCGCCTTTCGCGATTGCGGTTGGCAATAGCTCGACTTGATGCTTGAAGGGCACGTTCCGCCTCAAGAGCTTGTGCTTCTCGTTGTTGTTGTTGAAGACGTTGAGCCTCGGCGTCTTGTTGCTCTTGATGTAGGCGCACTCGTTCTTGTTCTTGTTGGCGGCGAAGACGTTGTCGTTCTTGAGCTTGAGCAAACGCCACTTGGTTCGATTGAGGACGAGGAACTTGTTCATCAACTTGCTCTTGGAGATTCTTGTCGTAGCGGGTTGCGAGATGCATGACGGTCTTGACGCTGCGGCTCGTCAAGAGTGTTCGATGACGGTGTACTTGTGTTGGAGAAGGAATCGCCGGAGTGGCGACTTGAGTGGCTCCGCTTTGAGTGTGAATAGGTAGAAGTACGCCGTTCACCAACAAGGCGCGGATCTCGCCCATTCTTGCATCGTTTCTTTCTTGTCGCGCCGAGTTTGTTGTCGAAGTAATCTCGTACGCGTTGCTCGGAGAGTCGCAAGTCGTGGAGAGGTTGTCGATGCGTTAGCTCATTGCTTGTTGCTCTTGATGGAGAGCTCGCTATGCGCCAAAGAGGTGGCTCTTGGTGACGATGATGACATGTCGTCGCCTTGCTCGATGAAGAGTGGATTTGTAGAAGAACTTGGCCTATCCATCATTTCAAGCAAATTGTGAGTGGTAGAAGGAGAAGAACGAATACCAATGTACCTTTGACCGGTTGAAGATGAATCAAGTTCACTCAAATGCGGACAATGAAATAGCACTATTGGTACCGATCCTTGTCGATTCTCACACCTACACAAGTAAAAGCTTTTGGTGGAGCTTGGTTAGGATGGTGGCACAAAATTGATTGCAATCGTTAGCTTGACTCAAAAATGTTGAAGAAGATTCGCAAATTCGCATATGCAACAAGTAGACCAAGCAAGTAGTGGTACACGGAAACACACACACAAATAGATAATTGGGATTGTGCAAACCAAAAATGAGCCAAAATGTGGAATCCACGAAAATGCTCTTGTTGCACAATACTAGAGAGACGCTAGCACGATTGCACAATAGGCGGATACGGAGCTTGTGCACAACCTACTAGGCAAAAATGCAATGATCTCTATCCCAAGTATACTATATGTATGGTATTTCGGTGCAATGATCCAAGATGATCTTATATGACAATCTTAATGTTGTAAGATGCTATGCTTGTTGCTTATAAGCTCTTTGCTTATCTTTCCTCTTTGCTTAAAAGCTTGAGTGGCTCTTTCTCTTTTGAGCTCTTTTCTTATGCAACTTGACGAACTAAGATAGCAATTGTGTATGCGATGACAACTTTATGACACACAAGTTGATTCCAAGATATGCACCTCGATGGTATGTATGATATGGTGTATGCAACTAATGTGCACAAGTCGCGTTGCCGGCAATACTCAATGGCTAGTCTCGGTGGGAAAGCAACGCAAAAGATGGTCTATGATGGTTATCAATGCAATTGCAACGTATGACAAAGATGTCGTCGATGTTACCGTCCGTAGCGAAGATGAGTAGCCGACCAAAATGAGCGTTTGTTGTTGACGTCACACCGCGCCTAAATAGCCGAAACACAAGAGGACACGGAAATCTCACTCAAATTGTTGAACTCAAATTCGAATGGCAGTACGGTGGTTGAGTCGTGGGGTTTGGCAAGTGGAAATGGTGGTGGATGGAGTGGGAAGGGTGTATATGTGTGTGGATGGTGGTGGTGGATGGCGGGCTTCAGAAATCTGCAGTTTCGGCAGAGGAAGCCGGATGATCCGGGCTAGGAGCCGGATGATCCGGGCACGTCCGGATGATCCGAGACTTGGTCCGGATGATCCGGGCAGGTCAACCGCGGACGGGAACAGCTCGGGAAGAACATGAAAATGGGGTGGAAATTGATGATTTCGGGGATTTCGGATGGATTTCGAGGGGGAGAAGGTGGGGAAACACAAGATCCATGAGTTACACACCGAATCCACGGATCAAAAACAACAAAACATCATCAAAACTAACAAATCACAAAAAAATTTGGGGGTATTTTTGTGGGGATTTTCGGATTTTAGGACGAAAACAACAAAATCAAGCTAGAAATCACGAGGTAGGGGCTCCAAAAACGTGATCAACGTGGCTCATGATACCATATGATGTAGGTGGAACCCTAATTCATCGATCTTTCACGCTTGGAGGATCCTACGGGGAAACACGAAGAACACGCGAAGCACGAGGGGAAACACGGGGAAAACGAGAGGAAATCACTCAACCAACAAGGAATCGATCACACAAGTGCTAGATCAACATACACACATGAGATCCACAAGATACATAGTCAACTAGGGTAAGGATACAACAGAACCGTTCATCTCCAAGAGGAGGCCTTGATGTTCTTCCCTAGGTAGGGGTCTTGAATCCGCAAGGGGATCTTCTCCGAAGGAGGTCCTGATCTCCGAGGAGAAGTAACCAAGTGGATGAGCAAAGGCTCTCACACAAATATGAGCTAATCCAATGTTAAGTCTCAAAGTGAGGAGAGGGGGTCCTATATATAGAGTTTGGGGCGAAGGGGTACATGGGCTCAGCCCAACACGCGCACGCAGGCGCTGGCCGGATGATCCGGACGAGGGTCCGAATGATCCGGGCTGGTCCGGATGATCCGGGCGGGGACCCGGATGAGCCGGGGGCTCGGCTGGTGGCGGCGACGGGCCGGATGTCCGGTTGGTGGTCCGGACGTCCGGGCGGGGTCCGGATGATCCGGGCCGGGGTCCGGATGATCCGGCTTCGGGAGGGAGCTTCTGTTGCCTTCGGTCGCTATAGCCGGATCGTCCGGATCGGGGTCCGGATCATCCGGCCTCCGTCCGGATCGTCCGGCCTCTCTGGTCCTTGTTGCTTTCTCCTCTCCGTCTTCATGCATGCCTTCCGCTTCCGGTTCTCCTTGCTTCCTAGCTTCTTCATGGTCAACTCCTCGGTGCCTGAGTATGCATAGGGTATCCGTTTGAGGTAGTAACCATGTCTCATGTGAATCGAAGGGGAGTTGTGAGAGGATTGATGTCACCTCGGTTTCAAGAGCTCTTGTACGTGCTCGAGTCATCGGTCCTTGTGGTGTTGTAGGTGTTGATGTAGAGTCCATGGGGATGATGAACGGATGCTCCGCATCATGAAGACACGCATGAAGACAGAGAGGAGAAAGCAACAAGGACCAGAGAGGCCGGACGATCCGGACGGAGGCCCGGACGATCCGGACAGCGCCCGGATGATCCGGACCCCGGTCCGGACGATCCGGCTAACTCCACGGAAGGCAACAGAAGCTCCCTCCCGAAGCCGGATCATCCGGACGCCGTCCCGGATCATCCGGACCCCGCCCGGACGTCCGGACTACCAGCCGGACATCCGCCCTGCGCGACCACCAGCCGACCTTCCGCTCATCCGGCCTCCACCCGGATCATCTGACCAGCCCGGATCGTCCCGGACCCCGTCCGGATCATCCGCCAGCGCCTGTAGGCGCGCGTGTTGGGCTGAGCCCATGTACCCTTCGCCCCAAACTCTATATATAGGACCCCTCTCCTCACTTTGAGACTTAGCATTGATTAGCTCATATTTGTGTGAGAGCCTTTGCTCATCCACTGGTTACTCCTCCTCGGAGATCAGGACCTCCGCCTAGGAGAAGATCCTCATCGGATACAAGACCCTTTTGGGAAGATCCTCGTGGATTCAAGGCCTCCTCCGGAGATGAATGGTTCCTTTGTATCCTTACCCTAGTTGACTATGTACCTTGTGGATCTCATGTGTGTATGTTGATCTAGCACTTGTGTGATCGATTCCTTGTTGGTTGAGTGTTCCTCCCTCGTTTTCCTCGTGTTTCCCCTCGTGCTTCCGCGTGTTCTTCGTGTTTCCTCCGTAGGATCCCCTCCAAACGTGAAAAGATCGACAAATTAGGGTTCCACCCTACATCATATGGTATCATGAGCCACGTTGATCACGTTTTTGGAGCCCCTACCCTGTGTTTTCTAGCTTGATTTTGTTGTTTTCATCCTAAAATTCGAAAATCCCCACAAAAATACCCCCAAAATTTTTTGTGATTTGTTAGTTTTGATGATGTTTTGTTGATTTTGATCCGTGGATTCGGTGTGTAACTCATGGATCTTGTGGAACCCTAATTCGTCGATCTTTCACGTTTGGAGGGGATCCTACGGAGGAAACACGAAGAACACGCGGAAGCACGAGGGGAAACACGAGGAAAACGAGGGAGGAACACTCAACCAACAAGGAATCGATCACACAAGTGCTAGATCAACATACACACATGAGATCCACAAGGTACATAGTCAACTAGGGTAAGGATACAAAGGAACCGTTCATCTCCCGGAGGAGGCCTTGAATCCACGAGGGGATCTTCCCAAAGAGGGGTCTTGTATCCGATGAGGGATCTTCTCCTAGACGGAGGTCCTGATCTCCGAGGAGAAGTAACCGAGTGGATGAGCAAAGGCTGATGCGGAGCATCCTACGGTCATCACCATGTCAAGAGTCCGTTTGGCAAGTGACACGTGCGACCTCTACTTCTCATACATAAAGGTGAATCTTCTCCTTTACACGTGTTCACTTGACCCCTTTGAGGATGGTATACTACTTGACACTCCACTCGTGTGCATGCATAGGTATTGTCGGAGCTTCACGCACGACGAGGAGGAGTGCAAGCGCCTAGGAACGCCTACACCGTCCGCGAGGGAAGCATGGAAGCGAAGACAGAAGAAGAAGGACCTGCCTAGTCAGAAAGGGCGGTACTATCACCCAAAGTAAGCGGTACTACCGCTCAAGCGGTACTATCGCCCAAAGCAAGCGGTACTACAGCTCAAGCGGTACTACCGCCCATGAGTTCGGTACTACCGCCTGCTCAGGCAAGCAGTCAGCAGGCCTTGGCCTTGTATCCTCTCCCACTTACCCCTTCGTGGCTTAGACTATAAATAGACCACCTCCACCTCCTTTCTAGGGTTAGCAAATATGATAGCTCATTCTTAGGTGAGCTTTGCTCCTACCTCTACTCTTGAGAGAGAGAGACTACCACTCCCATGGAGTTCAAGACCTCCATGTGAGAAGATCCTGCGGGATATCATCGAGACCCCCTTGAGGGAAGATCCATCTAGGATATCATCAAGACCTCCTCTTGGAGATGAACCTTACCTTGTATCTTTCCCTTTGTTGTTCATGTACCTTGTGATCTTGTGTGTTTGATTGTCTAGTGGATGTGTGATTTGGACTTGTTCTTGAGTGTTTCCCCTTGTGATTTCTCTCCGTTCTTCCCCGTGTTCATCGTGTTCTCCGTAGGATCCCCTCCAAACGTGAAAGATCGACGAATTAGGGTTCCACCCTACATCATTATGGTATCATGAGCCACGTTGATCACGTTTTTGGAGCCCCTACCCCTCTTTTTCTAGCTTGATTTTGTTGTTTTCGTCCTAAATCCGAAAATCCCCACCAAAAATAGCCCCAAAATTTTTTGTGATTTGTTGGTTTGATGATGTTTTGTTGATTTTGATCCGTGGATTTGCTTGGTTTCAAGTGGATCTACCATTCCCCCAAGTTACCCCTCTTTCCATCCACAAAATCCATCGAATTTTGACCACGAAATCACCCATTTCCGCCCCAAAATCGCGAAACAATTCGAGCAATCGAGAAAATCCCGACACGAGCGGTACTACCGCCCTACAGAGCGGTACTACCGCTGAGAACCTCAAGCGGTACTACCGCCCCGCGAGCGGTACTACCGCCAGGTCCCTCCCAGCCGAAATAGTCGAAAAAACCCGACACGAGCGGTACTACCGCCCTCCCGAGCGGTACTACCGCCCTGGCCAATTTCAGCTTTCCGAGTTTCACCGTTTTGCCCATAACTAATTCATCCGAACTCCGATTTTGACGTTCTTTAGCTCGTTTTGAAGCTATTGACATTCTCCTTCCTCCTAGATAGGTTACAACATCATTTGACACCATCACATTTGGTGAATTTTGGCATCTTTGCCTAGGGCTTCCACCACAACATCCGCATAACCACCACCGACTTCCGCAACCTAACCCATTTTGTTCCTTATAGCATTAGTGGTTGTTTGAGTTGCGATTTGAGTCTCCTAAGGTGTTTAGGCTACTTAGGGACGGTTGCTTCTTCATCAACCACCACCACCACCACTTCCACATAACCTTACCCACCATACACTTCCGACAACCCAACTTAACCCAATAGTTGTTTGAGCTTGTTTGAGTTGTGGCTTGTGTCTCCTAAGGTGTTTCGCTACTTAGGGACCGTGTGCTTCCAACTCTTACACGTGTATAGCCCATCATCCCACTTCCGCATTGCCAAGTGCATACCACCACCGCTTCCGCTACCACCATTTTGACATTTGTCATTTGAGATTTTGAGTTTGCGGTTTTTCCGCTTCCTAAGGTGTTTCGCTACTTAGGGACGAGTCTCCATCATCTTGGTATCTACACCAAGAACACCGCCACTCATCATCGCAGCGACGGTAACCTCGACGACACCTTTGTATATCCCCTTGCAAATTGCATTGTTAACCCCTAGCCCATTTTGCGTCACTTACCTATCGAGACTAGCCATTTGAGTATTGCCGGCAACGTTACTTGTGCACATTAGTGGTCCATACCTCCCATTGCATATATACCATATCATATTGGTATCATATCATCCATTGTGCCTCAAGTTTGTTCCCGCATATACACAAGTGCTATCTTGGTTTGTGCATTGTACAAAAGTGACCATAGAGAAAAAAAAAGAGAAAAAGCTTTTAAGCAAAAAGAGAGCAAAGAGCTCGTGAGCAAGTGCCATAGCATCATACCCCATTGAACTTAAGAGCCATACCAAAATCTACATCATATGATATCATGCTTGAGAGAAACACCGGGAACCATACATACATAGCATACTTGGGATAGAAGAATATCCATTTTGCATATTATAGGTTGTGCACAAGTGTCGATCCGCCTATTGAGCAATCGTGCTAGCGCTCTCTTGAGTTGTGCAACACGAGCGCTTTCCGTGGATTCCATATTTTGTGCTCATTCCTTGGTTGCACGACCCCATTTATCTATCCTTGTGTGTGTTTCCGTATCTTTCATTGCTATTGGTCCATTTGTTTCACTTGCTAATTTGTGAATCTTTTTCAACATTATTGACTCTTGCTAACATTTTGCATCAAATTTTGTGCCACTATCCTCACCGAGCTCTACCATAAGCATTACTTGATAGGTGTGAGTGAACAAGTCCGTACCAATTCCACTATTCTTTCATCTCACATTGAGTGAAACGAGATACATCCTCAACTTTGGGAAAAGGTAACTTGGTGTTGTTTATCTCATTTCCTACTCACCTCTACTCGAGTCTTGTGATGGATAGGCAAGGCATTTCACTTTCGGTCTACAACAACAACGACAAGTTCGATGCCATGAACAACAACTACGACGCCAAGATGGACAAGCGCATGGAGGAGATCAAGGCCCTCATCAAGTCCTACAAGCGATCTTCCTCATCTTCGAGAAGACGCCAAGAGCACATCCTTCCGAGCTACCATCTCCGGCAAGATCACATCGGCATCGACACTATCACCAACAAGAACGTGAAGGTCAAGAGCTCTACATCAACAACCGCTCAATGACTTCACCATCTCCCTTGGCATCTTCGCCAAGCGACTTCAAGGCATCTTCGCCTACGGACATACGGCATCTTCGCCAACAAGAACCCCAAGACTACGCTCAAGAGAAGCTCCCCAAGCTCAAGTCCGTGACTTCCACGAGCTACTACGACCTCGACATCAACCACGCGATTCCTTTCTACGGGACTCAAGAACCCGAGGAGTACCTCGAGTGGGAGCGTTTAATGGACGACTACCTCAAGCTACATCAAGTTCCTCCCGAAGATCAAGTGAAGTGCGCCACAAGAAACTTCCATGACTACGCATTGGCATGGTGGCTTCACACACCTTCGGAGTACTACGACATGAGTTGGCCCAAGACGAAGAAAGCTTTGCGGCGAGAGTTTGTGCCTCCAACCTACACGGAACAACTTCGACGCCAATTGGAGAACACCACCCAAGGATCCAAGTCCATCGACAAGTACTTCAAGGAGATGATGATTGCCTTGCGACGAGCCGGCGTGGACGACCCCATTTCGATGAAGTTCCACTTCATGATGGGATTGCACAATGACATCTTCAAGACCATCTTCCTCGAGAACTACAAGTCCATCGATGACTACTACATTGGTGCTCTCAAGGCGGAACAAGAACTCATGAAGGCCAAGGATTCTCCACCACAAGCAAACTTCGCGGCGACCAAGCTCTATGACAAGCATGAGGCTAGTACCACCAAGATGTCGAAGCCCGACGAGCTCCAAGACGATGCTCCCAAGGACCAAGCTTTGGAGGCGAGCGACAAGGTGGCGAGCAAGGATGATGCTTCCATCTTTGGAGGCGAGAGTGATGATGTGCCATCTTCGGCCTTCATCTACGGCGACAGTGACGAGATGATCGAGCATGGGATTTTCCTTCGGTCATGGAGGAGAGTGATGATGTGCCATCTTCGCCTTCATCCACGGCATTTACGACGAGATGGTTGAGCATGGGATCTTCCTTCACCACGGCGACGATGATGACTTGAGTGACTTGTGCCACCATATTGAGAGTGAGAGTGACTTCACCACTAGCCCCATATATGATGAGTTGCCACAATTCCCATGTGAGGAGAGCCACAACCCCACCACTTGAGTGAGATGAGTGACTCCACCATACGTGAGTTTGAGTGCACCTATTTTGAGGGAGTGAGTGAACCACCACATAGAGAGAGTGAGATAGTTGATAGGTCTCGTGAGGCCATTTACATTTCTAACAACTTGACCTCAACCTCTATTGTGTCTTCTCGCTTGGTGCTAGGTCCCATTTATGATGACGCCGATCCTCGATTTACTTCGCCCTCCCTTTGGACAAGACGATGGCCATGGTGGAATATGATGCACCCCCCACATGGTTCCATCAAGATGATGATATTGACCACCATTTGGTCTTTCCCACCTCACCTACACCACTTGAGTGGAATGACAAAGGTAACATAGGTGACGGTGATGCTCTAGTCCCACTAGTGGACATTCTTGACATTGATTGCTTGCATGATGTTGATCCACCTATTGCCATGCTTCATGCTAGTATGATTTCCCCATGCAATGATTTTCCCATTTATGATGAGTATGATGATTCTCTTGTGGAGTCTATTAGTTGTGATGCCATGTTACATAGGATTTCTTGTGAAAATTCTTTAGGTCACGCCATGTTTGCTAATCCGCTTGACTTGTCATATGCTATGCATGAGATCCATCATATGTCTTATTTGCAATCTCTTCATAGTGACTATGCATATGCCATTAAAATGAACCCAATTTGCACATATGGCATAGATGACAAGCCCATGGTTATTGGCATTTGTTTTTCTTGTGATGATATTGATATGCTCCCTTTGCATCATTTATCTCATATGCCATGCCATGACCACCTAGCTTCGGATATGCATTGTTTTGGATGTTGTCCATTTTCTCCATGTGATGTTTCCGATATTGCTCATGAGGAGACCCCCATAGTTTCCTCATACATTTTAGGAGATTTTGATCCATCCCATCCATTGCATAATCCCCATACTTGTTTGCACCATATGCTACCCACGAATAAACATACTATTGATGTGCCATATACTTGCATTCTCAATTGGTGTCCCCATCGTGCCATACATAACAACTATTCTTTCATGATGGATGACATGTTCCTATACCATGCATCAAATTTCTTTGAGCGATGCTTATCTTGTGCTAACTCACACGTGCACATACACATCATGATGGATGATGTGTACATTTACCACACACACAATTTCTTTGGTTTGTGTCTCTTTTGTGTAGGTACCCATGAATACTTGTCAACCTCGCAATCCCACGAGTTGACAAAACGAGCTTTAGAGAGCACCGATGAATTGGGATCACGTGGATTGTCTTTACCACCGCCCCTTCAAGGGACTACACGCAACTCCTCTACTTGGCTCTCACACGGCTATGGGCCATTTACCACTTCTCACATTATGCTCATTTTACCGTGTTCACTTTGCATGCTATGCTTGCTTCTATGCCTTTGCCATGCAATTAGGACCCTTGCTTGCATCTACCCATGTTTCATCATTATGCTACTTCTATGTGTATTTGCATGCTTGGTGGAGATCCTTGTTGCTATTGCCATGTTTATCATGTGCCCCATGCTATTGTCCTCATAACTTGCTTTCATGATTGTGCTATGACATGTGAATTATTCATGCCAACTATTTGCACCAAGGACATGTTTGCCATGATTCATTCTAGTATGTCGATCTTCGCACTACTAGCATACTTGACTTGATTGCTATGATTGCTTGCTATGTTGCATCACCCATGTTCCACTACTTGCTTTCTTGGGTTGGTGACATATATGCTCATGCCTCTCACATGCGTTGTCTCTTGTGTCATACTTGCTCATCTCATGCGGTTGATGACAACCATCTATATGCTTTACACATGATTCATATTGTTCGTGTCATATATCTCTATGTGTTGCCTCTCTCATGCTAGATTTGCCATGTATTGAGTGCAACAATGTTTATAGTCTTGCTCATGAGATTTCCCCATAGCATTCTCACACATGTTTGGAGATTTTGACATATTCCTTGTGAAGCATGCTTGTCTTACCTCTTTGCACCATATACCTAGTGCCATGAATATAGCCATTGTTGCATCATATTATTCATGCACTTGTGCTTCTAATGGCTATGTGCAAAAGATGAGAACCATCATGATGGATGATGTGTTTGTCTACCATGCGCATACTTTCTTTGTTTTGTTTTGTGCATGTGTAGGATACTTGGACTTCGTGTCGACTTCCACTTCACGTGAGTTGACCATTCGAGCTCTTGAGAGCGAGCCACCTTCTACCACGATTTATTCTACATCGCTCTTGCTTGTGTCTCGACATTGTGAAGAATGCACAAGGACATGCTTTCAAGGTGATATCCTTCTTTTTGAGAACTCCCAAACCATGAGCATGGATATTGTGGATCATCCTACTTGTGTTACTTGCCCCATCGACTTATTGGTCATCTTGGACTACTTGATTGCGCACATGTTAGAGATCTTGCCTCGCTTTGCCATTTTAGCATTTCCTTGCTTCATGCTATATATGCCTTGTGTGTTGCATCCAATTCTTGGATTACTTGCTCCTATCATATGTTTGGTTGCAACAATGTCAGCTCTTCACATATGCCATGTCCCATTGCTTGTCTCATGCTTGACTTGACTGCCTCACACATGATGAACAATTGCTCTTTATATTGTGTTGAGTGCCACACTATATTCACTACACCCTATGCACATTATGCTTGGATTGTCTTGCACTTGACCCATGTGTTTAGACATCTCATCTTATTTGGTGTTGTGAATGATTCCTATACCTACCATCGACCATTTGTCGAGCACTTTATGCATGCTTGCTATGACCTTGAGGTGGATGCTTATGCTCTTGTCACACATATTTGCATCTCTACCTCACATTTACATGATTGTCCCCATGATATCTTTGCTTGTGCTCAAATTACGTCCTTACATGCCATGTCACAATCCTTTGTCAAACCATATGCTATGCTTGATGACAACACTTGTTTGGTGAATCACCTCTTGAATGCTTGGTTTTGCACTAATGCTAACCACATTTGTTTTTCCAAGTGTTTGTTTTCCTTGCTCATTTTGAAGGAATCCCAAGACGGTGCGACATTGAGAGTGCCCATTGCGAGCTTGAAGATGACAAGTACTTGGTGAACGTCCACTTCTTCACGGCGAAACCATCTCTTTCCCATGGTGATTTGGTTTTCGATCCGAGATCGGATCTTTTCCAAGGGGGAGGGGATGATGCGGAGCATCCTACGGTCATCACCATGTCAAGAGTCCGCTTGGCAAGTGACACGTATGACTCTACTTCTCATACATAAAGGTGAATCTTCTCCTTTACACGTGTTCACTTGACCCCTTTGAGGATGGTATACTACTTGACACTCCACTGTGTGCATGCATAGGTATTGTCGGAGCTTCACGCACGACGAGGAGGAGTGCAAGCGCCTAGGAACGCCTACACCGTCCGCGAGGGAAGCATGGAAGCGAAGATGAAGAAGAAGGACCTGCCTAGTCCGTAAAGGGCGGTACTACATCACCAAAGTAAGCGGTACTACTCATTGCGGTACTACCGCCCAAAGCAAGCGGTACTACAGCTCAAGCGGTACTACCGCCCATGAGTTCGGTACTACCGCCTGCTCAGGCAAGCAGCAGCAGCCTTGGCCTTGTATCCTCTCCCACTTACCCCTTCGTGGCTTAGACTATAAATAGACCACCTCCACCTCCTTTCTAGGGTTAGCAAATATGATAGCTCATTCTTAGGTGAGCTTTGCTCCTACCTCTACTCTTGAGAGAGAGAGACTACTACTCCCATGGAGTTCAAGACCTCCATGTGAGAAGATCCTCATGGATATCATCGAGACCCCTTGAGGGAAGATCCATCTAGGATATCATCAAGACCTCCTCTTGGAGATGAACCTTACCTTGTATCTTTCCCTTTGTTGTTCATGTACCTTGTGATCTTGTGTGTTTGATTGTCTAGTGGATGTGTGATTTGGACTTGTTCTTGAGTGTTTCCTTGTGATTTCTCTCCGCTTCTTCCCGTGTTCATCGTGTTCTCCGTAGGATCCCCTCCAAACGTGAAAGATCGACGAATTAGGGTTCCACCCTACATCAAAGGCTCTCACACAAATATGAGCTAATCCAATGCTGAGTCTCAAAGTGAGGAGAGGGTGTCCTATATATAGAGTCTGGGGCGAAGGGGTACATGGGCTCAGCCCAACACGCGCATTACCGTGCATCAGCCGGATGATCCGGACGGGGTCCGGATGATCTGGGCTGGTCCGGATGATCCGGCGGGACCTTGGATGAGCCGGAGGGTCGGCTGATGGTCGCGAGGGGCCGGATGTCCGGCTGGTGGTCCGGACGTCCGGCCGGGGTCCGG
The DNA here is from genome assembly GCA_021437245.1 of Aegilops speltoides. Classification (NCBI taxonomy): domain Eukaryota; kingdom Viridiplantae; phylum Streptophyta; class Magnoliopsida; order Poales; family Poaceae; genus Aegilops; species Aegilops speltoides. The sequence continues at coordinate 244,509,292 of CM038146.1, forward strand.
ATGATCCGGGACGAGACCCGGATGGTCCGCCTTCGGGAGAGCTTTATTGCCTTTCGTTGCTAGAAGCGGATCGTCCGGACCGGGTCCGGATCATCCGGCTCTGTCCCGATCGTCCGGCCTCCGTCCGGATCGTCCGCCTCTCTCCGTCCTTGTTGCTTTCTTCTCTCTGTCTTCATGCCTACCTTCCACTTCCGGTTCTCCTCGCTTCCTAGCATCTTCATGGTCGACTCCTTGGTGCCTGAGTATGCATAGAGTTTCCGTTTGAGGTAGTAACCATGTCTCATGTGAATCGAAGGAGAGTTTTGAGAGGAGTGATGTCACCTCGGTTTCAAGAGCTCTTGCACGTGCTCGAGTCATCGGTCCTTGTGATGTTGTAGGTGTTGATGTAGAGTCCATGGGGATGATGGAAGGATGCTCGGCATCATATCCCCTCCCTTCGAAAGGATCCTGATAGAGGCAAAGGTGTCCCGTCTTTCGATGAGATGGTGGATTTCGCTTTGGTGGAAGTCGACTTTGACAATCCGACTACGAACGTGCGAGGACGTCGCGCCTTAGCAACCGCTAAACCAACTCCGAGAGGTTATTGACCACACCGGAGCACGATCAACCTGACCACGAGGGTCTGTTTCCTGCAAGCAAACGAAGAACAAGCAAGAAACTGATATTGCAATCTGGATTTTGCGAATATAAGATGAAAGCTGATCAAGGTGGGGTTCTGAGACGTCTTTGTCTGGTCGTTGAACACAAACGAAGTACGCGAAGTTGCAGCTATGGCGAGCTTTAATCTAAACAAAACCCAAAGTCTAAACGGTGCCCTAAGGGCTGTATATATGGAGGAAGAGGGGGTGAATTTCGTGGCACTTGGTGGAGGGGTCCGAAACTAACCCTATCTCTAGTTTCCCCACACATACGGACTCTAAAAATAGCCTATACTTATGTATTTCGAAATTACATGGGCCTGGCCCAATAATAAGGTGATGCAGCACCTAGAATAGCCTCTCGACGAAATTTATGAAGTGGCATCTTGTATATTTCGTCCAAGGCTTTATGCACTCATTATGGTGGCTTCAAAGTCCTGAAATCATCACTTGTAACTCCGTTCTTGTCCCCCTTGCGCCTGCCATCATCTCCATGCTTGTTCTTGCTCCAATGTTCATCCTTCTCCAAGCTAGGCCCTTCATTTGTAAGCAAAACAAATGTATCCAATTTAGGCAGCATCATATTCTCATGAACATTAGAATCATTACCGAGAAACAAAAGTACCTGGTAATTTAGTTGGCGTGCGCGAGCTCTAGTAATTTGTCCAGTATGTATAACAGCAGGGGTTGTGGGTGTAACAATGGTATTGATGTCCTCATCATCCTCCCCTTCTTGAAATGAAGTCGTCCTTGACGGAAGTTCATCTTCCTCACCCAAATATGGCTTCAAATCTGCAATGTTAAAAGTCGTCCTCGACGGAAGTTTATATGCATTATCATTTACTTTCTCCAACACCTTAAAGGGACCAGCAGACGTGGCATTAGCTTTGATTTGCGCAAATCAGAAATCTATCCTTACGCAAATGTAACCAAACGATCTCCGTGCAAACACAACATGTTTTCTACCCTTATCTCCAGCAAGTTTATATTTAGCATTCATACGCCAATGTTTTCCTTAGTTAACTCATGCATTTTTAAAATCAATTCAGCACGTTCTTTAGCATCAAAATTAACCTTCTCCAAGATGGAAGAGGCAACAAATCAATAGGTGCACGAGGTAGGAAACCATACACAACTTCAAAAGGGCACATCTTAGTAGTAGAATGCAATGAACGATTATTGGCAAATTCAATATGAGGCAAGCATTCCTCACACATTTTCTTATTATTCTTTAGAACAGCCCTAAGCATAGTAGACAATGTTCTATTGACTACTTCAGTTTGTCCATCAGTTTGGGGGTGACAAGTAGTACTAAAAAGCAGTTTAGTCCCCAACTTAGCCCATAAACATCTCCAAAAGTGGCTAAGAAATTTAGTATCACGATCTGAAACAATAGTATTTGGCACACCATGCAAGCTTAATAATTTCACGAAAGAACAAATCAGCAACATTAACAGATTATCGCTTTTATGACATGGTATAAAGTGTGCCATTTTCGAGAATCTATCCACGACAACAAATATGCTATCCTCCCTTCTTTGTTCTAGGTAAACCTAAAACAAAGTCCATAGATATATCCTCCCAAGGAACACTAGGTACAGGCAAAGGCATATATAAACCATGAGGATTGAGTCGTGACTTAGCTTTTTGACATGTAGTGCAGCGAGCAATAAAACGCTCAACATCCCGTCTCATCTTTGGCCAAAAGAAATGTGTAGCAAGTACGTCCTCCATCTTCTTCACGCCAAAGTGTCCCATTAGTCCTCCTCCATGCGCCTCCTGCAACAACAAAAGACGAACGGAGCTAGCTGGAATGCATAGCTTGTTAGCACGGAACACAAATCCATCATTAACAACAAACTTGTTCCATGTTCTTCCTTCATTACAATTCTGCAATACATATTTAAAATCAGCATCATGCACATATTGATCTTTGATGGTCTCCAAACCAAATATTTTGAAGTCAAGTTGTGAAAGCATAGTATAGCGATTTAGACAATGCATCAGCAATAACATTTTCTTTACCCTTCTTGTGTTTAATGACATAAGGAAAGTCTCAATGAATTCAACCCATTTAGCATGTCTACGATTCAGTTTAGCTTGACTTTTAATATGTTTCAAAGATTCATGATCGAATGTATAACAAATTCTTTGGGCCATAAATAATGTTGCCATGTTTCTAAAGTCCTAACAAGAGCATATAATTCTTTATCATAAGTAGAATAATTCAGACTAGGCCCACTCAATTTTTCAGAAAAGTATGCAACAGGTTTGCCATCTTGTAATAACACACCTCCTAATCCAATTCCACTAGCATCACATTCAAGCTCAAAAGTCTTATTAAAATCAGGAAGTTGGAGTAAAGGAGCATGTGTCAACTTATCTTTCAACACCGTGAAGGCTTCTTCCCGTATGGTACCCCAAACAAAAGGCACATCCTTCTTTGTAAGCTCATTGAGAGGTGCAGCAATGGTGCTGAAATCTCTCACAAAACGCCTATAGAATCCAGCGAGGCCAAGAAAACTCCTCACTTGTGTGACCGCTTTGGGCTGCGCCAACTCTCAATAGCTTCAATCTTGGCTTTATCAACTTCAATTCCTGTGGAGTAACAACATAGCCAAGAAAAGACACTCGGTCGGTGCAAAAGGTGCACTTCCCAAGGTTACCAAACAAACGTGCATCACGAGAGCATTAAAAACAGCACGAAATGTTCCAAATGTTCTTCCAAAGATTTGCTATAAATCAGTATATCATCAAAATAGACTACCACAAATCGTCCAATGAAAACACGAAAACTTCGCTCATTAATCTCATGAAAGTACTAGGTGCATTAGTTAACCCAAAAGGCATGACTAACCACTCATATAATCCAAACTTAGTTTTAAATGCTGTTTTCCATTCATCTCCCAATTTCATACGAATTTGATGGTATCCACTACGCAAATCAACTTTGGAGAATATTGTAGAGCCACTCAATTCATCAAGCATATCATCTAGCCTAGGAATAGGGTGACGATAACTAATAGTAATATTATTAATGCCTCTACAATCAACACACATACGTGACGTACCATCCTTTTTCGCACTAGAATAATAGGAACAGCACAAGGACTAAGGGATTCGCAGATATAACCTTTGTCGAGCAGCTCCTGTATTTGACGATAATCTCCTTCGCCTCCTCCGGATTGGTACGGTATGGTGCACGGTTGGTAATGATGCACCGGAATTAAGTCAATTTGATGCTCAATCCTCGAATAGGTGGTAATCCCGTGGCACGCCTTGTGGAAAGACGCCGAAACTCCCGCAAAATGTTAGTGACAGCAGGGGCAAAGAGGAAGGCACGCCCTGAATGAAAATAATGCCTCTTTGCACACAAAAGCATAGCAAATAGATTTGCTAAAATCTAGCTCATCAATATCAGATTTGGTGGCAAGTAAACATGCACTTTTCAATTTAATTTCGAAGCAACAAGAGATGGTTTATTATTAGGCTTCATGTGTTGCTCAAATTCTTTTGCCACAATCTGATTTTCACTCTTATTTTTCTCCTGTTTTGCTTTATTAGCTCTATTAATATCATCTTTCAAAATGGACTCAGGAGTCATAGGAAGCAAAGTAATATTTTTATCCTTATGAACAAGAGTATACTGATTGTTTCTACCATGGTGTACAGAATTTTTATCAAATTGCCATGGTCTACTAAGTAATAAGGAACATGCTTGCATAGGTACCACATCACAATCAACATAATCAGCATATGTAGAGATACTAAAATGCACATGAACAAAGACGTGTTACCTTAACCTTGCCGCTGTTTTTGAACCATTGGATGTAGTAAGGATGTGGATGTGGTCTTGTGGTGAGAGATAGCTTCTCCACCATCTCCATGCTAGCCAAGTTGTTGCAGCTCCTCCATCTATGATGACGCTAATAGAACGCTCCTTCACAACTCCCTTTGTATGAAACAAATTATGCCTCTGATTTTGCTCAGCTTGTGTAACCTGCACACTCAAAACACGTTGAGCAACTAAACATTCATACTGTCAAGATCTTCAGAGCCATGTATTGTGTCTCATGATCGAATCATCTCCACCGTGTTCCTCATGTGTAATAAGAGCCAAAGTCTCCTCATCATAGTCACTAGCGGACTCATACCCACCATCCTCAGAGCAATCATCACACGCTGAGATTTGCATTCTCTCAGAAATGTCCTCTTCCCTTACAACGACGACAAATAATATCACTTGTGTGCCCTATTGACGCCATGGAAGAAGAAGAGCTCTGTGCAGGCCCGGCAGTGTGCCTTGGCGATAGTGGTGGTTGTGCCTGCTTGTATCACGGTTGGAGGTGGCACCAAGGAGGTGATGGTGCAAAGGAAGTAGATGATGCACGTGGTGTCCATGATGAAGGTCGACCTGCAGAAAAGTAGTGCGCGCCAATGCCTCGCCGATCCTGACTTCACGCTCAGCTTTACAAGCAAGATGGAATAAACGAGTGATATTATTATAATCCTTATAGTCTAGAATGGTCTGAATATCTCTATTTAATCCACCCGTAAAACGCAAGCATAGCTTCATTCTCCTCAACAATACCACATCTAATCAAGCCAGTTTGTAATTCCCGATAATATTCTTCTACAGAATTTTTTCCTTGTCTTAAGCGCTGCAATTTTTGAAGTAATTCACGTTGATAATATGGTGGAACCCAACGAGTACGCATAGCAGTTTTCAAAGCAGCCCAAGTAGCTGGAACAGGATATAATCTACAATGTTCGACCACCAAACACATGCAAAGCTAGTGAAAGCACAAACAGCAGCAGAACACGCCTCCTCGTGATATTGTAAACATGTAAATCGTTGTTCAGTTTCTAACTCCCAAGTAAGATATATATCAGACCATATCTACCCTCAAATGGTGGAATATTCAATTTCAGTTTAGGAGATGGTCATGATCTCGCACTGAGGGGAGCCCTAACATTGCCATTATTTGCATGTGGACGACCTGGTGGTTGTGGTGCTGGTGGTTGCACGTAGTTCGATGTTGATCAACCTCATCCTCGTAATCTCCCACATAATCATCCTCCTCGGTACCAAAGCAGCAGCAGTAGCAGGAGCCAAAGAAGCACCAATAGCAGTGAGCAGCGGCACCAGAATTTTGTCCTCGCTCAATAGGAACACGCTGAGCTCGCCCATACTGATTCGAAGGGGCGAGTTGTTGTCGCTGCAGAGGTGCGATAGGTGCAGCCGGCGGTGGTTGTGGAAAACGCGAGCAATTCATCAAACTTGCTATCAAGCTTTGTTTCAAACGCCTTCTCAATGCCATCTATCTTCTCCATGGCCTCACAAATCTGTTTAGCACATCTTGCACCTGTCCACTCATCATTTGCTGAAATTTATCATGTAGCTGTTTGTTCGTCAGTTCTCCCAATCAGTCTCGCCGGCTTGTGATCCTGCCATGGTTAGCAGCAATAGAAACACACAAGAATATGATCCTACAGACTACTAACAGTGGTGGAGGGTGTCACAAATCTGTCAAGCAAATCTCAAATTCTTACCAGTTCTTACCCAAGCAGCAAAGGTGATCGGCAACCGCTGTAATCAAAACTCTCAAAGCTTGGATAGAGCGATTGCCGTGGAGAGTCAAACGCACGACGAGATGTATGTGGAGCTGGGAAGGCTTATAATATGGTAGCAAAACGGTCAGAATAATCAATTCAGAGATGCAAAGTTGAATAAACGCCAACGACGGTATCAGGCTGGTCCTAGGCTAGACCGTGCTAGAGACGCGAGCCTAGAACACTAACAAAATCACGGCGCTGCACGTAAACAAGGGAGGAGCACACACTGAATTTTTTTCTTTTTTTTCACTTTTTTGCACTTTTTTCCTCTTTTTTTTGCTCCGCAACAAATTTTTTCCGAAAAAGTCTACAAATGGTCTAAAACTGCCTAGCCAGAATTTTTTTTTGAAACCGAACTATTTTTCTTCATGGATGGCTCGAAGTTCGGGAGTCCTTCTCTCGTCACGACTCGAGTATCGCGTGATCTGGAAATCAAGAACAATGCAACAGCCATCGGACTCGACTGGTGGCGGAGATGAAACCGTGGGACGCGGACTGGTGGCGGAGATGAATCTGTGGAACTCGGACTGGTGGCGGAGATGAATCTGTGGAACTCGGATCGGTGGCGGAGATGAATCTGTGGAACTCGGACCGGTGGCGAATATATCTTGCGTGGACTCGGATGGGCGGATGGCGGCGGATATGTGGTGGCGATATGGATTCGGATTGGCGGTGAATATGTGGTGGTGGTATATGGCAAGGGCGACGTGACAACTTGTGAACAGTAACTCAAACTCTAAAAGACTAGACGCTAAGACCAGCAACTTGACACGACGATGCAACCGCAAATTCAACAAAGCAAATACGTAAAAGATTATGCAAAGGCTCGATTGGTTCGGATGGGATGAACTAACCCTAATTTTTTTTGGCTTTTTCGTGGACTATAGGTATGAAGAATGACTCGATCTAAACTACGAAAAACCGTAAAATCTCACCGAGTAACCTGGAAATCTGATACCACTTGATAGAGGCAAAGGTGTCCCGCCTTTCGATGAGATGGTGGATTTCTTTGGTGGAAGTCGACTTTGACGATCCGACTACTTAACGCGCGAGGACGCCGCGCTTAGCAACCGCTAAACCAACTCGAGAGGTTATTGACCACACCGAGCACGATCAACCTAACCACGAGGGTCTGCTTCTCGCGAGCAAACGAAGAACAAGCAAGAAACTGAGATTGCAAACTGGATATTGCGAATATAAGATGAAAGCTTTATTGATCAAGGTGGGGTTCTGAGACGCCTTTGTCCGGTCGTTGAACACAAACGGCACGCCGGGTTGCAGCTATGGCGAACTTTAATCTAAACAAAACCCAAAGTCTAAACGGTGCCCTAAGGGCTGTATATATGGAGGAAGAGGGGGTGAATTTCGTGGCACTTGGTGGAGGGGTCCGAAACTAACCCTATCTCTTGTTTCCCCACACATACGGACTCTAAAAATAGCCTATACTTATGTATTTCGAAATTACATGGGCCTGGCCCAATAATAAGGTGATGCAGTACCTAGAATAGCCTCTGGACGAAATTTATGAAGTGGCATCTTGTATATTTCGTCCAAGGCTTCATGCACTCATTATGGTGGCTTCAAAGTTCTGAAATCATCACTTGTAACTCCGTTCTTGTCCCCCTTGCGCCTGCCATCATCTCCATGCTTGTTCTTGCTCCAATGTTCATCCTTCTCCAAGCTAGGCCCTTCATTTGTAAGCAAAACAAATATATCCAATTTAGGCAGCATCATATTCTCATGAACATTAGAATCATTACCAAGAAACGAAAGTACCTGGTAATTTAGTTGGTGTGCGCGAGCTCTAGTAATTGGTCCAGTATGTATAACAGCAGGGGTTGTGGGTGTAACAATGGTATTGATGTCCTCATCAGATCCGACCTCGGATCTAGATCTTCATCACCATGGAAAGGCGAGAGGTCTTTGACATTGAAGGTGTCGCTCACGTTGTACTTGTCGCTTGGTAGGTCGAGCTTGTAGGCGTTGTTGTTGTAGCGCCGCTAACACCTTGAAGGGTCCATCGCCTCGAGGTAGAAGTTTGACTTTCGCTCGCTGGGGAAGCTGCCTCATGCGAAGGTGTAGCCACACGAGATCACCTATGTTGAAGATCATGGGTTGCTTGTTGATGTTGAGCTTGGACGCTAGTCGCTGTACTTGGCGCATCAATGGTGTTTATTGTATCTTCATGCATCTTCTTGATGTAGCTTGCACGGCACTTGCGCCGAGGTTGGTGCGCCTTGTAGAGGTAGAGGTAGAATGTCCAATGGGGACAATGGGTTGAAGCCGAGACGACCTCAAGGGGACTTGCCGGTCGTCGAATGTCTTGCGCGGTTGTAGGCATACTCGGCGATGGGTAGACACGCCTCGCACTCCTTGATGTTCTTCTTGATCAACACGCCAAGTAGAGTGGAGAGCGTCTGTTCGTCACCTCCGCTTGGCCGCCGGTTTGAGGGTGGTATGCGAAGGAGAACAAGAGCTTGATTCCGAGCTTGGCGCAAAGAGTTTTCCAAAAGTAACTCAAGAACTTGACGTCATGGTCGGAGACGATTGACTTTGGTACTCCATGGAGGCGCAAGATTTCCTACAAAAGAGATTTGCAATATGTGAAGCATCGCTCACCTTGTTGCAAGGGATGAAATGTGCCATTTTAGAAAATCGGTCCAAACCAACAAATACGGAGTCCTTTCCATTTTGAGTTCTAGGCAAACCAAGTACAAAGTCCATGCTAATGTCTTCCCAAGGTTGATAAGGAATAGGAAGAGGCATATAAAGACCATGAGATTGAGCTTTTGACTTAGCTTTATGGCATGTTGAGCATCTTGTGGTGAAGCGTGATACGCCTCAAACATCTTTGGCCAAAAGTAGTTCTTGGAGAGCGTGGCGAATGTCTTGTCGCGTCCAAAGTGTCCCATGAGTCCACCTCCATGAGCCTCTTGCAAAAGGAGCAAACAAAGAGAAGACTCGGTATGCATAGTTTGTTAGCTCTCATAAGATAACCATCCTTGAGGTAATATTGTTCCCAAGATGTATGCGTCAAACATTTAGCATAATGAGGTGCAAAAGATGGATCACTAGCATACAAATCCTTTATGTGCTCAAAGCCTATGACATTCAACTCAAGTTGGGTGACGAGTGTGCATATGCGTGAAAGTGCATCGGCAACTACATTTTCCTTGCCCTTAATGTACTTGATCACAAACGGAAAAGATTCAATAAATTCACTCCATTTGGCATGACGCTTGTTCAATTTAGTTTGACCTTTTAAGTACTTAAGTGTTTCACGAACGGTATGGATGACAAACTCATGAGGTCTAAGATAATGTTCCCAAACATGTAGGACACGCACTAAAGCATACAATTCCTTGTCATATACGGGATAGTTAAGTTGAGCACCGGAGAGTTTTTCACTAAAATAAGCAATGACTCGTTTTTCTTGCATTAAAACTCCGCCAATTCTGGTACCACTTGCATCACAATGCACAATGAACCTCAAAAGTTTTGTCAAAATTGGGCAAAGCAAGAATCAGAGCATGAGTAAGCAAGGACTTAAGCTCATCGAAAGCGTTGGATTGCAAAGGTCCCCAAACAAAAGGAGTATTCTTCTTACTCAAAGCATGCAAAGGAGCTGCAATAGTGCTAAAGTTTTTCACAAAGCGACGATAAAAACCCGCAAGACCGAGGAAACTTCGCACTTGTTGTAAATTGGTGGGTTGGGGCCAAGTTTTAATTGCTTTGATCTTAGTTTCATCAACATGGACACCCTTGGAAGAGACAACGAAACCCAAGAAAACCACTTTGTCAACGCCAAAAGTGCATTTTTTTCAAGTTGGCATAAAGACTTTCCTTTCAAAGCGTTTGCAAAACTAGCTTAACATGATCAAGATGCTCTTTCATTGTTTTGCTAAACACAAGAATATCATTGAAGTAAACCACAATAAAGATTCCAATGTATGGACGAAGTACATGATGCATGAGACGCACAAAAGTTCCGGGAGCTTCCGACAAACCCATAGGCATAACCAACCATTCATATAAGCCAAATTTTGTTTTGAAAGCAGTTTTCCATTCATCACCCTCATGAATGCGGATTTGATAATAGCCACTTTTAAGATCGATTTTTGAGAAAAAATTGGCTCCACTAAGTTCATCAAGCATATCATCTAAGCGAGGAATGGGATGCCTATAGCGCATGGTGATAGCATTTATAGGTCTACAATCGGAGCACAAGCGGAAACTTCCATCGGGTTTAGGCACAAGTATAACGGCACGCACAAGGGCTTAAGCTTTCACGCATATGACCGTTGTCGATTAGTTGTTGTACTTGCCGCTGAATCTCCTTGGTTTCTTCGGGATTGACACGGTAGGGAGCTTTGTTTGAAGTGGCGCTCCGGGGATGAGGTCGATTCGATGCTCAATTGACTAGGAGACATGGGTCGTAGGACATATTCTTTGCCTTTCATCTTGAAGCTATAGTGGTTTGTACGCCCATTGTGGTAGACACCACGGTCGAATTGCCATGGCCGACCAAGGAGGAGGTGGCAAACGGTCATTGGGACCACATCACACTCCAAAGTGTCTTCATATGCACCGATTTTGAAGGATACTTGGACCGTATGCTCAACTCGTATAGTGCCGGAGTCACTTAGCCATTGAACCTTGTAGGGTTGCGGATGCTTCTTCTTGACCAATTGGAGCTTGGAGCATCGTTCTTCGCTTGCCAAATTGATAGAGGCCAGGGTGTCCCGATCTTTCGATGAGATGATAACTATCGATTTGGTGGAGACGACTTTGACGATCCGACTACAAACTTGCACGACGTTGTGCCTTAGTAATCGCTAAACCAACTCCGAGAGGTTATTGACCACGCCGGAGCACAATCAACCTGACCGCGAAGGTCTATTCCTGCAAGCGATCGAAGAACAAGCAAGAATATGATAAAAGCAATCTGAATATTGCGAGTATGTATGAAGTATTGATAAAGGTGGGGATCCGTAAGCGGTCTTGGTCTGGTCATTGGACACAAACAAAGTACACGAAGTTGCAATGGCTAACTTTTAACTAAACAAATCCCAAGGGAAAAAGCTACTAGATGGATCTACTTATATAGGAGCAAGGGTGGCGCCAAGGAGGTGGAGGACGCCCCAAGGCAGCCTAAAACTAACCCTAGGTCGCATAAGGCAATGGGCCCAAGTGGGTGACGAACACCTTTGGACTTGTAGTTTGACTCGGATTCTGTGCAGCGTCAGATTGTTTCGTCCAGAACTCAACGCTCCGGACGGATTTTGATGAGGACATGAGTACCTTGTATATGACCAAAATATTGCATACATGCATATTTGTCGTGATTTCTAGTGCAAACTATTCAATAATCTATTTATGTTATCCGAACAAAAATACTTCACACACTTTTGTGTTTTGTCTAATTGCAGGTGTATGGGACATTTGTACAATCCACATAAGAAGATAAGGAAGAAAGAGATGTTTATTTGCTGTTCAAAAAGTCCTCTCACGTCACTTTTGGCCCAAGAGAAGATAGAGTCCAAGTCTCTCACGTTCTGGATTCAGATTCGACTGCACAGACATACCTGACTCAAAACGCCAACAACTTTTTCATACGGACTCGAATTGGGTGATTCTTTTTCTTGGAAAGTAGATTTCATGCTCTTTCCAGCACAATTGAATCACCTTAAAATCCGTCCGGAGCGTTGAGTTGTGGACAAAACAATCTGACGCTGCACCAGAATCCGAGTCAAACCACAAGTCCAAAGGTGTTACGTCACCTCCACTTGGGCCCATTGGCCTTGTACGACCTAGGGTTAGTTTTAGGCTGCCTTGGGACGTCCTCCCACCTCCTTGGCCGCCACCCTTGCTCCTATATAAGTAGATCCATCTAGTAGCTTTTCTCTGGGATTTGTTTAGTTAAAAGTTAGCCATTGCAACTTCGTACTTCGCTTGTGTCCAACGACTGACCAAGACCGCCACGGATCCCCACCTTTATCAATACTTCATAGATACTGCAATATTCAGATTGCTTTTATCTCAGCTTTCTTGCTTGTTCTTCGCTTGCTCGCAGGAAATGACCTTCGTGGTCGTTGATCGTGTTCGCGTGGTCAATAACCTCTCGGAGTTGGTTTAGCGATTGCTAAGGCGCGACGCCCTCGCACGCTCAGTAGTCGGATCGCCAAAGTCGACTTCCACCAAAGCGAAATCCACCATCTCATCGAAAGACGGACACCTTTGCCTCTATTAAGTGGTATCGCTTTCGTTTGCTCGTGAGATTTTACAGCTTTTTCATAGTTTAGATCGATCCGTCATTCATACCTATAGTCCATGAAAAGCCACAAAAAAAGTTAGATCTGTTCATCCTTTATCCAAGCCACCGAGCCTTTGCAATTTTCGATTCGTTGTTTGCATAGTTGAATTATCGGTTGCATCGCCGTGTCGCTTGCTGGTCTTAGTGTCTAGTTCCTTTAGAGTTTCGAGTTCAGTTCACATTAGTCACGCCGCTGCATCATTATCCTTCCGCTGTCCACCATCCCATCTATTAATTTCACCATGTGCTACGACTGTTCATTGTCATAATCATAGTTGAGGTCATTCACATCTTCGCCCGATCCAATCTGCATCTTATCTAGTTTGTCTTGGAAAGAGGGAGAAAAAAGAGAGAAAAAAGAGAGAAAAAAGAGAGAAAAAGGAAAGAAAAAAAAAAAAAAGAGAGAGAAGAAAAGAAAAAAGCGTGAGAAAAAAAAAGAAAAAAAAGGATCTATCTAGAATCAATCTCGTACCTGAATTCGGATTGAATCTGCTTTATGACTGTTCAGTAAAACAGGTGTATCTTTCTCATACGAAGTCCGTTTTGGCTCCGTGAGTACTCAAATTGAAGCTAGCGACGAGCCGCATCTAAATAGTTGCAGAAGCTAGTTCATTATTTCACACCTCAAAATCGGCTTCTAAATAGGTCTTTTGCCCTCTGAAGTTCGTGAACACAGATTGTTCCAATTTTTCGGCCAGTTTTAGAATTCTTTGACTCCTCATATCAGTTCGAATTGAGTGATTCTTTTGCATTGGAAAGCTTGAGTTAGTAGCATTCTTTGAAAATTTATCAGAAAATTGGCTCAAACTTTTCAAGAGGAAAGTTGAGAGAGATTTGTTGTATGTCCTGCTTGGTAGTTGTTTTTCATCATTATCTTCACTACCATTGTGATCTTCACTTATATCTTGCTGTCAAGAGCTACTTAGTATCCTTCATTGATGCTAGTTGTGCTATGCCGTGACCTCATTAGTGTTCTAGGCTCGCCTCTAGTCCGGTCTAGCCTAGGACCAGCACAAGACTGCTGCTGAGCGCTTATTCAACATTGCATCTTTGAATTGATTATTGCTAATCTTTTGCTACCATATATAGCCAACCCAGCTCCACATATTTCTACACCGTATACGTGACGCCCCCCGGCAATCGCTTTACTCAATATTCGAGTTACTTGACACCGCTGGTTGCCGATCACCGCCACGCATGGTAAGAACTTGTAAGACATTGATATTTGCTTTATCGTGAGCATTTTACCACCACATCCTAGTAGTTATAGGAACATTATTTTGGATTTTGTTTCTTGTTTCTACTAATCATGACAGGTTTCGAGATAGAAGTTCTTGGACGATTTAACACATCTTCACCATCACGAGAGTTAGAACAACACACACAAGCACATGGCCAAAGTTAGCTCTTTACCGCCATTTGAGGGTAGATTTAATCCTGCTATTTATCTAGCTTGGGAGCTTGAACTAGAACAAGTTTTTAGTCACCATGGCTTTTCTGAACTTGAGCGAGTACGAGCTGCCACTAGAGCATTTATCTGGTTTTGCTTCGCTTGGTGGAATGTGCATTGTAAGAAAAACATTGATAACCAACCCACAACTTGGAAAGATTTGAAAGATGTAATGAGAAAACAATTTTTCCTCCTTACTATCGCCGTGAATTGCTTCAAAATTTGAACAATTTAAACAAGGCAATAACACATTTCATGCTTACTACCAAGAGTTCAAATCTTATATACATCATTGTGACATAGAAGAATCTGAGAATGATACAATGAATAGATTTTTGGTGGTTTGAACCATGATATTCGTGCAAGATTTCAGATATTCCTCGTTGCATTACTGGTATGTATGTTCGTGCTTGTACCTTTGAGAGACAGCAGGAGGATGCATTGGGTGACTACAACAACTACAACTCCAGTTCATGCTCACCACCGCCGGTTGGTTCCTCCACCGCTGCACCTACTAGAGCAGCCCCACCTCGGAGCGTGACATCATCTCAAGAGTATGGTGCATTGTCTACGCCTGAATTACATCAGCTACGCCTTTATGCATAAGGTAACAAAAAGGTATTGATGATATAATTCACATGAGAATGATGCATCCCTAGTTAACTTGAATACATCATGTGTTGAGCTACCCACTACTTTGATCACACCACCTATTTTTGAGGATTATGTTGATAATTTGACTATGCCATGTGATCAAACAACTGAAATACCAACAATTTTGAGAGCACCAATTGAATTAACTGTTGATGCAAAAGAATCAATGTTTAATCGTTTTGATATGACCTCTAATCTTGGTGATGATTCTGTGTCGAATGACTCATTGCATGTTTGCTTATCTAAGCATGTTGTAGCATGTAAATTTGATTCAAATAAGGTTTATTCACCAATGTTGGGATGGTTTAATGATGAACATTGTCAATCTTTTGAAATAAATAAGAGTTTCACTTATATGTGCAAACTGAGTTGTAATATTTTCATGCCTTCTAGTTCTTGTGCTAATTTGTTGGATTTAGATTTTATGAACTATGCAAGTTACTCATCTATTCATGTGTCATATATGCAAAAATCAAGGAAGTAATATGGATGACGATACATATACAACATGTACACCTTTGTCTCTTTTGTTAGCCACATTTCAGATTAAGCAACGCCGAGGACGGCTTTATTTTCAAAAAGGAGGATGATGAGGACATGAGTACCTTGTATATGACCAAAAATATTGCATACATGCATATTTGTCGTGATTTCTAGTGCAAACTATTCAATAATCTATTTATGTTATCCGAACAAAAATACTTCACACACTTTTGTGTTTTGTCTAATTGCAGGTGTATGGGACATTTGTACAATCCACATAAGAAGATAAGGAAGAAAGAGATGTTTATTTGCTGTTCAAAAAGTCCTCTCACGTCACTTTTGGCCCAAGAGAAGATAGAGTCCAAGTCTCTCACGTTCTGATTCAGATTCGACTGCACAGACATACCTGACTCAAAACGCCAACAACTTTTTCATACGGACTCCGAATTGGGTGATTCTTTTTTTCTTGGAAAGTAGATTTCATGCTCTTTCCAGCACAATTGGAATCACCTTAAAATCCGACCGGAGCGTTGAGTTGTGGACAAAACAATCTGACGCTGCACCAGAATCCGAGTCAAACTACAAGTCCAAAGGTGTTACGTCACCTCCACTTGGGCCCATTGGCCTTGTACGACCTAGGGTTAGTTTTAGGCTGCCTTGGGACGTCCTCCCACCTCCTTGGCCGCCACCCTTGCTCCTATATAAGTAGATCCATCTAGTAGCTTTTCTCTTGGATTTGTTTAGTTAAAGTTAGCCATTGCAACTTCGTACTTCGCTTGTGTCCAACGACCAGACCAAGACCGCCACGGATCCCCACCTTTATCAATACTTCATAGATACTCGCAATATTCAGATTGCTTTTATCATATTCTTGCTTGTTCTTCGATTGCTTGCAGGAATAGACCTTCGTGGTCAGGTTGATTGTGCTCCGCGTGGTCAATAACCTCTCGGAGTTGGTTTAGCGATTGCTAAGGCGCAACGTCAGACACGCTTGTAGTCGGATCGCCAAAGTCGCTCCACCAAATCGATAGTTATCATCTCATCGAAAGATCGACACCCCCCTCTATTAGATTTTAAGGTGATTCCAATTATGCTGGAAAGAGAATGAAACCGACTTTCCAACAAAGAAAGAATCACCCAATTCGAGTCCGTATGAAAAGTTGTTGGCGCTTTTGAGTCGTATATATCTGCAGTCCGAATCTGAATCCGTAACGTGAGAGACTTGGACTCTATCTTCTCTGGCCCAAAAGTGACGTGAGAAGACTTTTTGAACAGCACCTAAACTTCTCCTTTTCCCTTATCTTCATATGTGGATTGTACAAATGTCCCATACACCTGCAATTAGACAAAACACAAAAGTATGTGAAGTATTTTTGTTTTGAATAACATAAATATATTATTGAATAGTTTGCACTAGAAATCACCTGACAAATATGCATGTATGCAATATTTTTGGTCTTATCCAAGGTAGTCATGTCCTCATCATCCTCCCTTCTTGAAAACAAAGCCATCCTCGTGTTGCTTAATCTGAAATTTGGCTAAAGAAAGAGACAAGGTGTACATGTTGTATATGTATACGTCATCCATTTTTACTTCCCTTGATTTTTGCATATATGACACATGAATAGATGAGTAACTTGCATAGTTCATAAAATCTAAAGCTAACAAATTAGCACAAGAACTAGAAGGCATGAAAATATTGCAACTCAGTTTGCACATATAAGTGAAGCTCTTATTTATTTCAAAAGATTGACAATGTTCATCATTAAACCATCCCAACATTGGTGAATAAACCTTATTTGAATCAAATTTACATGCTACAACATGCTTAGATAAGCAAACATGCAATGAGTCATTCGACACGTAATCATCACCAAGATTAGAGGTCCTATCAAAATGATTAAACATTGATTCTTTTGCATCAACAGTTAATTCAACGGGTGCTCTCAAAATTGTTGGTATTTCAGTTGTTTGATCACATGGGAAAGTCAAATTATCAATATAATCCTCTAAAATAGGTGGTGTGATCAAAGTAGTGGGTAGCTCAACACATGATGTATTCAAGTTAACTAGGCATGCATCATTCTCATGTAAAAGTGGAAAATCTGTACCTTTGTCATTACCTCTTATATTCAACTCAGATGATGCAGGCACTCTCGATGGTGATGTGTCACATGGTGAAGATGATGTAGTCCTCGCAACAACGGATGTGGTTGTCATAGTACGCCTAGTAGTTGAATAAACATATGTATCAACAGTTGGAATGTGCACCGTGCGCTTGTTCTCCTTGTGAGCAACACGTCGTTTTATTTCCTGTTCAGCTTTGCAAGCAAGACGAAACAAATGGTCCATAGGATAACACTCTTCATGAATTAGTATCTCCTGAATATTATGGTTTAATCCTCCCAAAATCTATCCATAAAATCTTCTTCTAAAATGAGTGCAACAAGGTAGTTTGTAAATCATCATAATATTTTATTACGGTGTCACTACCTTGTTTTAAATGTTCCAGTTTTTTAATCATGCCATGAGTATAATAAACATCGATTTAATCTATCTCTCATGACATGTTTTAAATCATCCCAAGTATTAGGTACATAATCAGGTGTAACCGACAATATTCACTCCACCAAACTAGAGCATAACCAGTGAAAGAACCAACCGCAACCGTAACTTTTTTACGTTCATCAAAATTATGGGAAGCAAATATATTATTTATGTCTAACTCCCATTCAATATATAAAGCAGGTCTAAAACGGCCATTAAATGGTGGTATAAAACATGAACCTGATCATGTGCATTTGGATGTTTGTGCACCTCTCGTGACGGTTGTGGTATTTGCATAGGTGGTGGCATGTCTCCCGCGATCGACAAAGCCCATGAATTGACTCGATCCTGTCATGATTAGTAGAACAAGAAACAAAATCCAAAAATAATGTTCCTATAACTACTAGGATGTGGTGGTAAAACGCCACAAGAAAGCAAATATCAATGTCTTACAAGTTCTTACCATGCAGAAAGGTGATCGGCAACCAGCGTGTCAAGTAACTCCAATATTGAGTAAAGCGATTGCCGTGTGAGCGTATGTATACACGGTGCAGAAATATGTGGAGCTGGGTTGGCTATATATGGTAGCAAAAGATTAGCAATAATCAATTCACGATGCAATGTTGAATAAACGCCAACGACGGTATCAGGCTGGTCCTAGGCTAGACCGGACTAGAGACGCGAGCCTAGAACACTAATGAGGTCACGGCGTAGCACAACTAGCATCAATGAAGGATACTAAGTAGCTCTTGACAGCAAGATATAAGTGAAGATAATGATGAAAAACAACTGCCAAGCAGGATATACAACAACTCTCTCTCCAACTTTCCTCTTGAAAAGTTTGAGCCAATTTTCTGATAAATTCTTGCAAAGAATGCTACTAACTCAAGCTTTCCAATGCAAAAAGAATCACTCAATTCCGAGTTGATATGAGGAGTCAAAGAATTCTAAAACTGGCCTGAAAAATTGGAACAAGCTGTGTTCACGAACTTCGGAGGGCAAAAAGACCTATTTAGAAGCCGATTTTGAGGTGTCAAATATTGAACTAGCTTCTGCAACTATTTACATGAGGCTCGTCGCTAGCTTCAATTTGAGTACTCAGAAGCCAAACGGACTTCGTATGAGGAAGATACACCTGTTTTATCGAGAAGGCGCAAAACAGATTCTAATCCGAATTCAGTACGAGATTGATTCTAGATAGATCTGATTTTTTTTCTTCTTTTTTTCCTCACGCTTTTTTCCTTTTCTTCTTTTTTTTTTTTTTTTCTTTCCTTTTTTCTCTTTTTTCTCTTTTTTTCTCCTCTTCCAAGACAAACTAGATAAGATGCAGATTGGATCAAAGTAAGATGTGAATGACCTCAACTATGATTATGACAATGAACAACGCAGACGACGTGGTGGAAATTAATAGATGGATGATGGACAGTGGAAGGATAATGATGTAGCGGGCGTGACTAATGTGAACATAACTCAAACTCTAAAGGAACTAGACACTAAGACCAGCAACCGATTACCGACGATGCAACCGATAATTCAACTATGCAAGCAACGAATAGAAAATTGCAAAGGCTCGATCGGGCTTGGATAAAGGATGAACAGATCTAACTTTTTTGTGGCTTTTTCATGGACTATAGGTATGAATGATGATGCGATCTAAACTATGAAAAACTGTAAAATCTCACCGAGCAACCTGAAAACTGATACCACTTGATATAGGCGGGTGTCCCGATCTTCGATGAGATGATAACTATCGATTTGGTGGAGACGACTTTGACGATCCGACTACAAACGCACGACGCTGCGCTTAGCAATCGCTAAACCAACTCCGAGAGGTTATTGAACACGCCGAGCACAATCAACTCGACCACGAAGGTCTTTTCCTGCAAGCAATCAAGAACAAGCAAGAATATGATAAAAGCAATCTGAATATTGCGTAGTATGTATGAAGTATTGATAAAGGTGGGGATCCGTAAGCGGTCTTGGTCTGGTCGTTGGACACAAACGGCACACGGTTGCAATGGCTAACTTTAACTAAACAAATCCCAAGGAAAAAGCTACTAGATGGATCTACTTATATAGGAGCAAGGGGGGCGGCCAAGGAGGTGGAGGACGTCCCAAGGCAGCCTAAAACTAACCCTAGGTCCTACAAGGCCAATGGGCCCAAGTGGAGGTGACGAACACCTTTGGACTTGTAGTTTGACTCGGATTCTGGTGCAGCGTCAGATTGTTTCGTCTGTAACTCAACGTTCCGGACGGATTTTAAGGTGATTCCAATCGTGCTGGAAAGAGAATGAAATCTAATTTCCAACAAAGAAAGAATCACCCAATTCGGAGTCCGTATGAACAAGTTGTTGGCGTTTTGAGTCAGGTATGTCTGTGCAGTCCGAATCTGAATCCAGAACGTGAGAGACTTGGACTCTATCTTCTCTTGGCCCAAAAGTGACGTGAGAAGACTTTTTGAACAGCACCTAAACTTCTCCTTTTCCCTTATCTTTATATGTGGATTGTACAAATGTCTCATATACCTGCAATTAGATAAAACACAAAAGTATGTGAAGTATTTTTGTTCTGGATAACATAAATATATTATTGAATAGTTTGCACTAGAAATCACCTGACAAATATGCATGTATGCAATATTTTTGGTCTTATCCAAGGTAGTCATGTCCTCATCACAAATTGTGGCAACTACCTCCATCGATGATGACCTTGACGGATCTCCCATTGATGCCGGCCTTTGTGTGGAAGATGTGGCATCGTTGGTCTTCTTCTTGTTGATGTTGAAGTGTCAAGACTATGGAGACAACAAGAGCGGGACTTGTATCTTCATCACAAAAGACATGATCATCTTCATCCTCGTTGATGCGCCGGTGCATGGCCACTTGCTCAATAGCGTCCATTTCATCTTCACTCATTGAGTCGTAGGTGCCATCGTCGTTGAGTATCATGGTGCGCTTGTTGGTGCATTCATATGACTTGTGGCCTCGGCCGCCGCAAGTAAAACACTTGAAGGAGCTTGTCTTGACGGTCTCATCGGTTGGAGTAGATGATGAAGCACGCGGTTTGGTGTTGCTTGTAGTAGGAGGAGGACGACTTGAACTTGTAGAAGCTTTCTTGTAACTTGACTTGTCGCCGCTTGCTTGGAGAAGGCTTGGTTGATGTCGGTTGGAATAGTTGTTGAGGCTTGGTTGTTGGAGAAGCCAGATGTCTTGGATGAGTACTTGGCTTACTTTAAGTCATCTTGTACTTGACGCCCGCCTTTGTAGCTTGATGCACGAGCTCAATGAGGTTGGAGTAGGGTTGAAGTCGGCGATCTTCTTGATGGGATGGTTGAGTCCGCTCAAGAATCGTGCCATTGTTTGCTCATCATCCTCCGTGACATTGGCTCAATCATGGCAATCTCCATTTCCTTGTAGTATTCTTCAACACTCTTTGTTCCTTGCTTGAGGAGTTGTAGCTTCTTGAAAAGATCACGGTTGTAGTAGGTGGGCACAAAGCGTGCTCTCATGACATCCTTCATTTGAGCCCAAGTGGTGATTGAGGTTCACCTCTTGCTTGTCGGCGCCAAGGACTTGTTCCCACCATATGAGTACATAGTCTTGGAACTCAAGTGATGCCATAGCGATCTTCTTCTCTTCCTCATAGTTGTGCAAACGAAAGATTTTGTCGACCTTCAATGCCCATGAGAGGTACTCTTCGGGATCATTGGTTCCATTGAACTTGGGCATTGTAAACTTGAGCTTGCCATAGCGTTGTTCTTCATTGTGTTGAGGTCGATGTTGATGATGACGTTCTTGACGTGGAGGGTAATCATCCTCATGTTGCTCTTGTGGAGGATGAAGTCCATGATCAACTTGCTCTTGTTGACCTTGAGGTTGAGGTTGAGCTTGAGGAGCTTGTGGAGGAGCTTGTGGAGCTTGACGCTATGCACGTGGATGGTAGTTCCTCTCTTGTATTTCTTCTCAAGGGCTGCCTCTTGATTGCGCTGCTTTCGCGATTGCGTTGGTGATAGCTCGACTTGATGCTTGAAGGGCACGCTCCGCCAAGAGCTTGTGCTCCTCGTTGTTGTTGTTGAAGACGCTATCCTCGGCGCCTTGTTGCTCTTGGTCTAGGCGCCGCCGTTTTGTTCTTGTTGGTGACGAAGACGTTGTCGTTTTGAGCTTGAGCAAACGCCACTTGGTTCGATTGAGGACGAGGAACTTGTTCATCAACTTGCTCTTGGGAATGCTTGTCGGTAGCGGGTTGCGAGATGCATGACGGTCTTGACGCTGCTCGTCAAGAATGTTCGATGACGGTGTACTTGTGTTGGAGAAGGAGTCGCCGGAATGGCGACTTGAGTGGCTCCGCCTTGAGTGTGAGGAGGTAGAAGTACGCCGTTCAACAACAAGGCACGGATCTCGCCCATTCTTGCATCGTTTCTTTCTTGTGCACGCCGAGTTTGTTGTCGAACTAATCTCGTACGCTGTTCGGAGAGTCGCAAGTCGGTGGAGAGGTTGTCGGCGCGTTCGCCATTGCTTGTTGCTCTTGATGGAGAGCTCACAGCGCCGAGAGGTGGCTCTTGGTGACGATGATGACATGTCGCCGCCTTGCTCGATGAAGAGTGGATTTGTAGAAGAACTTGGCCTATCCATCATTTCAAGCAAATTGTGAGTGGTAGAAGGGGAAGAACGAATACCAATGTACCTTTGACCGAAGTTGAAGATTGATGAGGACATCAATACCATTGTTACACCCACAGCCCCTGCTGCTATATATACTGGACCAATTACTAGAGCTCACAAGACGCCAACTAAATTACTGTGTACTTTCGCTTTTGGTAATGATTCTATTGTTCATGAGAATATGATGTCGCTTAAATTGGATACATTTGTTTTGCTTACAAATGAAGGGCCTAGCTTGGAGAAGGATGAACATTGGAGCAAGAACAAGCATAGAGATGATGGCAAAGCAAGGGGACAAGAACGGAGTTACAAGTGATGATTTCAGACTTTGAAGCCACCATAATGAGTGCATGAAGCCTTGGACGATATATACAAGATGCCACTTCATAAATTTCGTCCAGAGGCTATTCTAGGTGCTGATCACCTTATTATTGGGCCAGCCCATGTAATTTCGAAATACATAAGTATAGGCTATTTTAGAGTCCGATGTGTGGGGAAATAAGAGATAGGGTTAGTTTTGGACCCCCCACCAAGGGCCACGAAATTCACCCCTCTTCCTCCATATATACAGCCCTTAGGGCACCGTTAGACTTTGGGTTTTGTTTAGATTAAAAGTTCGCCATAGCTGCATCTTCGCAGCATTTCGCTTGTGTTCAACGACTGCATAAAGGCGCCACGTAACCCCACCTTGATCAATAAAGCTTTCATCTTATATTCGCAATATCCAGATTGCAATCTCAGTTTCTTGCTTGTTCTTCGCTTGCTCGCAGGAAGCGCACTCGTGGTCGTTGATCGTGTTCGGCGTGGTCAATAACCTCTCGGAGTTGGTTTAGCGACATATATGCGACGCCCTCGCACGTCAGTAGTCGGATCGCCAAAGTCGACTTCCACCAAAGCGAAATCCACCATCTCATCGAATACGGACACCTCCGCCTATCAAGTGGTATCGATTTCCGTGTTGCTCGTGAGATTTTACAGCTTTTCATAGTTTAGATCGAGTCCGTTCTTCATACCTATAGTCCACGAAAAAGCCAAAAAATTAGGGTTAGTTCATCCCATACGAACCAATCTGAGCCTTTGCAACCGTGATCCCACCGCCATCTCCGCCACCAGCCTAGTCCGAGTCCAGAATTGGTACATTGTTCTCGATCTCCAGATCACGCGACATCCGAAGTCGTGACAGAGAAGGACTCTCGAACTTCCGAGCCATCCGCAGAAGAAAAATAGTTCCAGCTTAAAAAAAATAAGTCCGAAAATTCGCTAGGCAGTTTTAGACCATTTGTAGACTTTTTCAAAAAATTGTTATGAGCAAAAAAAGAGGAAAAAGTGCAAAAAAAGTGAAAAAAGAAAAAAATCAGTGTGCTCCTCCCTTATTTACGCAGCAGCGCCGGATTTTGTTAGTGTTCGATGCGAGCATCCTTCCATCATCCCCATGGACTCTACATCAACACCTACAACACCACAAGGACCAATGACTCGAGCACGCAAGAGCTCTTGAAACCGAGGTGACATCACTCCTCTCACAACTCTCCTTCGATTCACATGAGACATGGTTACTACCTCAAACGGAAACTCTATGCATACTCAGCACCGAGGAGTCGACCATGAAGAGGCTGGGAAGCAAGGAGAACCGGAAGCGAAGGCACGATGAAGACGGAGAGGAGAAAGCAACCAGATTGTGGTGGCTTGGACGATCCGGACGGAGGTCTGGACGATCCGGACAGAGTCTCGATGATCCGGACTCGGTCCGGACGATCCGCTCTAGCGATCAAGGCAACAGGCTCCTCCCGGCCGGATCATCCGACTCGCCCGGATCATCCGGACTCGCCTCGACGTCTGACCACCACCGGACATCCGCCCGCCGCCACCACTCACCGACCTCCGCCATCCGGACTCCACCCGATCATTCAACTAGTCCGGATCATCCGACTTCGTCCGGATCATCTCGCCACGCCATACATACTGCAAGGCTGAGCCCATGTACCCCTTCGCCTCTAACTCTATATATAGGACCCCATATCCTCCCTTTGAGACTTAGCATTGATTAGCTCATATTTGTGTGTGAGAGCCTTTGCTCATCCACCGGTATTTCTCCTCGAGATCAGACCTCCGCCTAGGAGAAGATCCATCGGATTCAAGACCCCTATACAGAAGATCCTCGTGGATTCAAGACCTCCTCCGAGAGAAGAACGGCTACCTTTGTATCTTTCCTTTGTTGATTTTGAACCATGTATCACTCGTGCTTCGATGATCTAGACCTTGTGTGATTGATCTCTTGTCGGCTGAGTGTCTCTCTGCTTTCCCCGTGATTTCCTCTCGTTCTTCCGCTGCTTCGTCGTTCCCTACGAGGATCCCTCCAAACGTGAAAGATCGACTTAATTAGGGTTCCACCCTACATCATATGGTATCATGAGCCACGCTGATCACGCTTTTGGAGCCCCTACCGTGATTTCTAGCTTGATTTTGTTGTTTTCGCCCTAAAACCCAAAATCCCCACAAAAATACCCCAAAATTTGTTGTGATTTGTTAGTTTTGATGATGTTTTGTTGTTTTTGATCCGTGGATTCGTGTAACTCGTGGATCTTGTGTTTCCCACCTCCTCCCTCAAATCCACCCAAAATCCCCATAATCGCCAAATTCCACCCCATTTTCATGTTCTTCCCGAACCTTTCCTGCAGTGAGTTGACTGCCGGATCATCCGACCAAGTCCCGGATCATCCGACTCGCCTGGATCATCCGCCTCGCCCGGATCATCCGCTTGCTCGCCAACACAAAGCATTTCTGCAGCTTCTCACCACCACCACTACCACCCACACATACATACACCCTCCCCACCCCATCCACCACCACTTCCATTTGCAAAACCCCAAGATACAACCTTCAGACTTACATTCAAGTTGAGTTCGACAATTTGAGTGAGATTCCGTGTCCTTTTGTGTTTCGCTATCTAGGCGCTGTGTGACATCAACAACAAACGCCACTTTGGTCGGCTACTCATCTTCGCCACGGACGGTAACATCGATTTACATCATTGTCATACCTTGCAATTGCATTGATAGCCATCGATACCATCTTTGTGTTGCTTACCCACCGAGACTAGCCATTGAGTATTGCCGGCAACGTGACTTGTGCACATTAGTTGCATACACCTTATCATACATACAATCGAGGTGCATATCTCAAAATCAACTTGTGTGTCACAAAGTTGTCATCGCATACACAATTGCTATCTTAGTTCGTCAAGTTTGCATAAGAAAAGAGCTCAAAAGAGAAAGAGCCACTCAAGCTTTTAAGCAAAGAGGAAAGATAAGAAAAGAGCTTATAAGCAACAAGCATAGCATCATACAACATTAAGATTGTCACATAAGATCATCTTGGATCATTGCACCGATATACCATACATATAGTATACTTGGGATAGAGATCGTTGCATTTTTGCTTAGTAGGTTGTGCACAAGCCCCGTGATCCGCCTTATTGTGCAATCGTATAAGCGCTCTCTAGTATTGTGCAACAAGAGCATTTTCGTGATTCCACATTTTGGCTCACTTTTGGTTTGCACAATCCCATTTATCTATTTGCGTGTGTTTCCGTACTACTACGTGCTTGGTCTACTTGTTGCATATGCGAATTTGCTAATCTTCTTCAACATTTTTGAGTCAAGCTAACAATTGCAATCAATTTTGTGCCACCATCCTAACCAAGCTCCACCAAAGGCTTTTACTTGTGTAGGTGTGAGAATCGACAAGGATCGGTACCAATAGTGCTATTTCATTGTCCGCATTTGAGTGAACTTGATTCATCTTCAACTTCGTCAAAGGTACATTGGTATTCATTCTTCTTTCTACCACTCACAATTTGTTTGAAATGATGGATAGGCCAAGTTCTTCTACAAATCCACTCTTCATCGAAAGCAAGACGACGACATGTCATCATACGTCACCAAGAGCCACCTCTTTGGCGCGCAACGAGCTCTCCATCAAGAGCAACAAGCAATGAGCGAACGCATCGACAACCTCTCCACCGACTTGCACAAGAAAGAGAACGATGCAAGAATGGACGAGATCCGCGCCTTGTTGGTGAACCGGCGTACTTCTACCTCTTCACAATCAAGACGGAGCCACTCAAGTCGCCACTCCGACGACTTTTTTCCGGACACAAGTACACCATCATCGAACATTCTTCGCCGAGCCACACAAGACCGCTATGCATCACGCAACCCGCTACACGACAAGAATTCCAAGAGCAAGTTGATGAAGAAGTTCCCGTCCTCAATCGAGCCAAATGGCGCTTGCTCAAGCACAAGAACGACAACGCTTTCGCCACCAACAAGAACAAGAACAAGCGCCTTACACTAAGAGCAACAAGACGCCAAGCTCAACGCCTTCAACAACAACAACGCTAAGCACAAGCTCTTGAGGCGGAACGCGCCTTCAAACATCAAGTCGAGCTCGCCAACCGCAATCGCGAAGGCGCAATCAAGAGGAAGCACTTCGAGAAGAAATACAAGAGAGGAACTACCATCAACGCGGCGCAACGCTGCTTCCAACAAGCTCCTCCACAAGCTCCTCAAGCTCAACCTCACCCTCAAGGTCAACGAGAACAAGTTGATCATGGACTTCCTCCTCGCCAAGAGCAACATGAGGATGATTACCTCCACGCCAAGAACGCCATCATCAACATCGACCTCAAAACAATGAAGAACATCGCCACGGCAAGCTCAAGTTCACAATGCCCAAGTTCAATGGAACCAATGATCCCAAGAGTACCTCTCATGGGCATTGAAGGTCGACAAAATCTTTCGCTTGCACAACTATGAAGAAGAGAAGAAGATCGCTATGGCATCACTTGAGTTCCAAGACTATGTGCTCATATGGTGGGAACAAATCCTTGAGTGCCGACAAGCAAGAGGTGAACCTCCAATCACCACTTGGGCTCAAATGAAGGATGTCATGCGAGCACGCTTTGTGCCCACCTACTACAACCGTGATCTCTTCAAGAAGCTGCAACTCCTCAAGCAAGGAACAAAGAGTGTTGAAGAATACTACAAAGAGATGGAGATGGCCATGATTCGAGCCAATGTCAAGGAAGATGATGAGCAAACAATGGTGATAGAGGCAGAGGTGTCCCGTCTTTCGATGAGATGGTGGATTTCGCTTTGGTGGAAGTCGACTTTGACGATCCGACTACGAAGGCAGAGAGGACGCCGCTTTAGCAATCGCTAAACCAACTCCGAGAGGTTATTGACCACGCCGAGCACGATCAACCTGACCACGAGGGTCTATTTCGCGAGCAAACGAAGAACAAGCAAGAAACTGAGATTGCAACTGGATATTGCGAATATAAGATGAAAGCTTTATTGATCAAGGTGGGGTTCCGTGACGCTTTGTCCGGTCGTTGAACACAAACGGCACGCCAAGTTGCAGCTATGGCGAACTTTTGATCTAAACAAAACCCAAGTCTAAACGGTGCCCTAAGGGCTGTATATATGGAGGAAGAGGGGTGAATTTCGTGGCCCTTGGTGGAGGGGTCCAAACTAACCCTATCTCTTGTTTCCCCACACATACGGACTCTAAAAATAGCCTATACTAATGTATTTCGAAATTACATGGGCCTGGCCCAATAATAAGGTGACGAAGACCTAGAATAGCCTATGGACGAATATTATGAAGTGGCATCTTGTATATTTCGTCCAAGGCTTCATGCACTCCTTATGGTGGCTTCAAAGTCCTGAAATCATCACTTGTAACTCCGTTTTGATCCCTTGCATGCCATCAACTCCATGTGTGTTCTTGCTCCAATGTTCATCCTTCTCCAAGCTAGGCCCTTCATTTGTAAGCAAAACAAATGTATCCAATTTAGGCAGATCATATTCTCATGAACATTAGAATCATTACCAAGAAACGAAAGTACCGGTAATTTAGTTGGCGCATGCGAGCTCTAGTAATTGGTCCAAGATGTATAACAGCAGGGCTGTGGGTGTAACAATGGTATTGATGTCCTCATCATCCTCCCTTCTTGAAATGAAGTCGCCCTCGACGGCAGCTCATCTTCCTCACCCAAATATGGCTTCAAATCTGCAATGTTAAAAGTGGACTAACCCCAAAATCTGCAGCAGCTCAAGTTTATATGCATTATCATTTACTTTCTCCAACACCTTAAAGGGACCAGCAGCACGTGGCATTAGCTTTGATTTATGCAAATCAGAAATCTATCCTTACGCAAATGTAACCAAACAAGATCTCCTGTGCAAACACAACATGTTTTCTACCCTTATCTCCAAAGAAGTTTATATTTAGCATTCATACGCCAATGTTTTCCTTAGTTAACTCATGCATTTTTAAAATCAATTCAGCACGCTCTTTAGCATCAAAATTAACCTTCTCCAAGATGGAAGAGGCAACAAATCAATTGGTGCACGAGGTAGGAAACCATACACAACTTCAAAAGGGCACATCTTAGTAGTAGAATGCAATGAACGATTATAAGCAAATTCAATATGAGGCAAGCATTCCTCCCACATTTTCTTATTATTCTTTAGAACAGCCCTAAGCATAGTAGACAATGTTCTATTGACTACTTCAGTTTGTCCATCAGTTTGGGGTGACAAGTAGTACTAAAAGCAGTTTAGTCCCCAACTTAGCCCATAAACATCTCCAAAAGTGGCTAAGAAATTTAGTATCATGATCTGAAACAATAGTATTTGGCACACCATGCAAGCTTAATAATTTCACGAAAGAACAAATCAGCAACATTGACAAGATCATCGCTTTTATGACATGGTATAAAGTGTGCCATTTTCGAGAATCTATCCACGACAACAAATATGTTATCCTCCCTTCTTTGTTCTAGGTAAACCTAAAACAAAGTCCATAGATATATCCTCTCAAGGAACACTAGGTACAGTGCAAAGGCATATATAAACCATGAGGATTTAGTCGTGACTTAGCTTTTTGACATGTAGTGCAGCGAGCAATAAAACGCTCAACATCCCGCCTCATCTTTGGCCAAAAGAAATGTGTAGCAAGTACGCCCTCCGCCTTCTTCACGCCAAAGTGTCCCATTAGTCCTCCTCCATGCGCCTCCTGCAACAACAAAAGACGAACGGAGCTAGCTGGAATGCATAGCTTGTTAGCACGGAACACAAATCCATCATTAACGACAAACTTGTTCCATGTTCTTCCTTCTTTACAATTCTGCAATACATCTTTAAAATCAGCATCATGCACATATTGATCTTTGATGGTCTCCAAACCAAATATTTTGAAGTCAAGTTGTGAAAGCATAGTATAGCGATTTAGACAATGCATCAAGAATAACATTTTCTTTACCCTTCTTGTGTTTAATGACATAAGGAAAGTCTCAATGAATTCAACCCATTTAGCATGTCTACGATTCAGTTTAGCTTGACTTTTAATATGTTTCAAAGATTCATGATCGAATGTATAACAAATTCTTTGGGCCATAAATAATGTTGCCATGTTTCTAAAGTCCTAACAAGAGCATATAATTCTTTATCATAAGTAGAGTAATTCAGACTAGGCCCATTCAATTTTTCGTAAAAGTATGCAACAGGTTTGCCATCTTGTAATAACACACCTCCTAATCCAATTCCACTAGCATCACATTCAAGCTCAAAAGTCTTATTAAAATCAGAAGTTGGAGTAAAGGAGCATGTGTCAACTTAGCTTTCAATACCGTGAAGGCTTCTTCCCGTATGGTACCCCAAACAAAAGGCACATCCTTCTTTGTAAGCTCGTTGAGAGGTGCAGCAATGGTGCTGAAATCTCTCACAAAACGCCTATAGAAACCAGCGAGGCCAAGGAAACTCCTCACTTGTGTGACCGCTTTGGCTGCGCCAACTCTCAATAGCTTCAATCTTGGCTTTATCAACTTCAATTCCCTCGTGGAGTAACAACATAGCCAAGAAAAGATACTCGGTCGGTGCAAAAGGTGCACTTCCCAAGGTTACCAAACAAACGTGCATCACGAGAGCATTAAAAACAGCACGAAATGTTCCAAATGTTCTTCCAAAGATTTGCTATAAATCAGATATCATCAAAATAGACTACCACAAATCGTCCAATGAAAGCACGAAAACTTCGCTCATTAATCTCATGAAAGTACTAGGTGCATTAGTTAACCCAAAAGGCATGACTAACCACTCATATAATCCAAACTTAGTTTTAAATGCTGTTTTCCATTCATCTCCCAATTTCATACGAATTTGATGGTATCCACTACGCAAATCAACTTTGGAGAATATTGTAGAGCCACTCAATTCATCAAGCATATCATCTAGCCTAGGAATAGGGTGACGATAACTAATAGTAATATTATTAATGCCTCTACAATCAACACACATACGTGACGTACCATCCTTTTTCGCACTAGAATAATAGGAACAAGACAAGGACTAAGGGATTCGCGATATAACCTTTGTCGAGCAGCTCCTGTATTTGACGATAATCTCCTTCGCCTCCTCCGGATTGGTACGGTATGGTGCACGGTTGGGTAACGATGCACCGGAATTAAGTCAATTTGATGCTCAATCCTCGAATAGGTGGTAATCCTGTGGCACGCCTTGTGGAAAGACGCCAATAACTCCCCGCAAAATGTTAGTGACGGCAGGGGCAAAGAGGAAGGCACGCCTCTAATGAAAATAATGCCTCTTTGCACACAAAAGCATAGCAAACAGATTTGCTAAAATCTAACTCATCAATA
Source organism: Aegilops speltoides (assembly GCA_021437245.1). Lineage (NCBI taxonomy): Eukaryota > Viridiplantae > Streptophyta > Magnoliopsida > Poales > Poaceae > Aegilops > Aegilops speltoides. The sequence goes on from CM038146.1 coordinate 244,540,376, forward strand.
TCAGATTTGGTGGCAAGTAAACATGCACTTTTCAATTTAATTTCGTAGCAACAAGAGATGATTTACTAATAGGCTTCATGTGTTGCTCAAATTCTTTTGCCACAATCTGATTTTCACTCTTATTTTTCTCCTGTTTTGCTTTATTAGCTCTATTAATATCATCTTTCAAAATGGACTCAGGAGTCATAGGAAGCAAAGTAATATTTTTATCCTTATGAACAAGAGTATACTGATTGTTTCTACCATGGTGTACAGAATTTTATCAAATTGCCATGGTCTACCAAGTAACAAGGAACATGCTTGCATAGGTACCACATCACAATCAACATAATCAGATATGTAGAGATACTAAAATGCACACTAACAAAGACGTGTTACCTTAACCTTGCCGCTGTTGTTGAACCATTGGATGTAGTAAGGATGTGGATGTGGTCTTGTGGTGAGAGATAGCTTCTCCACCATCTCCATGCTAGCCAAGTTGTTGCAGCTCCTCCATCTATGATGACGCTAATAGAACGCTCCTTCACAACTCCTTTTGTATGGAACAAATTATGCCTCTGATTTTGCTCACTTTGTGTAACTCTGCACACTCAAAACACGTTGAGCAACTAAACATTCATACCACAAGATCGCAAGAGCCATGTATTGTGTCTCATGATCGTAATCATCTCCACCGTGTTCCTCATGTGTAATAAGAGCCAAAGTCTCCTCATCATAGTCACTAGCGGACTCATACCCACCATCCTCCGTAGCAATCATCACACGCTGAGATTTGCATTCTCTCGCAAAATGTCCTCTTCCCTTACAACGACGACAAATAATATCACTTGTGTGCCCTGCTGACGCCATGGAAGAAGAGCTCTGCAGGCCCAAGCAGTGTGCTCTTGGCGATAGTGGTGGTTGTGCCTCGCTTTCTTGTATCACGGTTGGAGGTGGCACCAAGGAGGTGATGGTGCAAAGGAAGTAGATGATGCACGTGGTGTCCATGATGAAGGTCGACCTGCAGAAAAGTTAGTGCCGCCAATGCCTGCCGATCCTCAAGACTTCACGCTCAGCTTTACAAGCAAGATGGAATAAACAAGTGATATTATTATAATCCTTATAGTCTAGAATGGTCTGAATCTCTATTTAATCCACCCGAAAACGCAAGCATAGCTTCATTCTCCTCAACAATACCACATCTAATCAAGCCAGTTTGTAATTCCCGATAATATTCTTCTACAGAATTTTTTCCTTGTCTTAAGCGCTGCAATTTTTGAAGTAATTCACGTTGATAATATGGTGGAACCCAACGAGTACGCATAGCAGTTTTCAAAGCAGCCCAAGTAGCTGGAACAGGATATAATCTACAATGTTCGACCACCAAACACATGCAAAGCTAGTGAAAGCACAAACAGCAGCAGAACACGCCTCTCCTCGTGATATTGTAAACATGTAAATCGTTGTTCAGTTTCTAACTCCCAAGTAAGATATATATCGTGAACATATCTACCCTCAAATGGTGGAATATTCAATTTCAGTTTAGGGAGATGGTCATGATCTCGCACTGAGGGGAGCCCTAGCATTGCCATTATTTGCATGTGGACGACCTGGTGGTTGTGGTGCTGGTGGTTGCACGTAGTTCGATGTTGATCAACCTCCTCCTCGTAATCTCCCACATAATCATCCTCCTCGGTACCAGCAGCAACAGAGCAGGAGCCAAAGAAGCACCAACAAGAGTAGCAGCTGCACCAGAATTTTGTTCGCTCAAGAGGAACACGCTGAGCCTGGCCCATACCGATTCGAAGGGGCGAGTTGTTGTCGCTGCAGAGGTGCGATAGGTGCAGCCGGCGGTGGTTGTGGAAAACGCGAGCAATTCATCAAACTTGCTATCAAGCTTTGTTTCAAACGCCTTCTCAATGCCATCTATCTTCTCCATGGCCTCGCAAATCTGTTTACCACATCTTGCACCTGTCCAATCATCATTTGCTGAAACTTATCATGTAGCTGTTTGTTTGTCGTTCTCCCAATCAGCCTCATCGGCCTGTGTTCCTGCCATGGTTAGCAGCAATAGAAACACACAAGAATATGATCCTACAGACTACTAAGAAGTGGTGGTGGTGTATCACAAACCCGCAAGCAAATCTCAAATTCTTACCAGTTCTACCCAAAGAAGCAGGTGGTGATCGGCAACCGCTGTAGTCAAAACTCTCAAAGCTTGGATATAGCGATTACTGTGGAGAATCAAACGCATGACGAGATGTATGTAGAGCTGGGAAGGCTTATGATATGGTAGCAAAAATGTCAAGAATAATCAATTCAGAGATGCAAAGTTGAATAAACGCCAACGACGGTATCAGGTCTGGTCCTAGGCTAGACCGTGCTAGAGACGCGAGCCTAGAACACTAACAAAATCACGGCGCTGCACGTAAACAAGGGAGGAGCACACTCTGAATTTTTTTTTTTTTTTTTTTTTTTTTTTTGCACTTTTTTTCCTCTTTTTTTTTTTTTGTTCGCAACAAATTTTTTCGAAAAGTCTACAAATGGTCTAAAACTGCCTAGCCAGAATTTTCCAGACTTAGTTTTTTTTTTTTGAAACCGAACTATTTTTCTTCTCATGATGGCTTGAAGTTGGGGAGTCCTCTCGTCACGACTGGAGTATCGCGTGATCTGGAAATCGAGAACAATGCAACAATTATCGGACTCGGACTAGGACTGGTGGCGGAGATGAATCTGTGGAACTCGGACCGGTGGCGGAGATGAACTGTGGAACCTTGACCGGTGGCGGGATGAATCTGTGGAACTCGGACCGGTGGCGGATATATGTTGCGTGGACTCGGATGGGCGGATGGCGGCGGATATGTGGTGGCGATATGGATTCGGATTGGCGGTGAATATGTGGTGGTGGTATATGGCAGCGCGACGTGACAACTCGAAATGTAACTCAAACTCTAAAAGACTAGACGCTAAGACCAGCAACTTGACACGACGATGCAACCGCAAATTCAACAAAGCAAATACGTAAAGATTATGCAAAGGCTCGATTGGTTCGGACGGATGAACTAACCCTAATTTTTTTTGGCTTTTTCGTGGACTATAGGTATGAAGAATGACTCGATCTAAACTACGAAAATCAGAAAATCTCACCGAGCAACCCGGAAATCTGATACCACTTGATAGAGGCAGAGGTGTCCCGCCTTTCGATGAGATGGTGGATTTCGCTTTGGTGGAAGTCGACTTTGACGATCCGACTACGAAGGCAGCGAGACGCCGCGCTTTAGCAATCGCTAAACCAACTCCGAGAGGTTATTGACCACGCCGAGCACGATCAACCCGACCACGAGGGTCTATTTCGCGCGAGCAAACGAAGAACAAGCAAGAAACTGAGATTGCAACTGGATATTGCGAATATAAGATGAAAGCTTTATTGATCAAGGTGGGGTTCCGTGACGCTTTGTCCGGTCGTTGAACACAAACGGCACGCCGGTTGCAGCTATGGCTAACTTTTGATCTAAACAAAACCTAAGTCTAAACGGTGCCCTAAGGGCTGTATATATGGAGGAAGAGGGGTGAATTTCGTGGCCCTTGGTGGAGGGGTCCAAACTAACCCTATCTCTTGTTTCCCCACACATACGGACTCTAAAAATAGCCTATACTAATGTATTTCGAAATGACATGGGCCTGGCCCAATAATAAGGTGACGAAGACCTAGAATAGCCTATGGACTAATATTATGAAGTGGCATCTTGTATATTTCGTCCAAGGCTTCATGCACTCCTTATGGTGGCTTCAAAGTACTGAAATCATCACTTGTAACTCCGTTTTGATCCCTTGCATGCCATCAACTCCATGTGTGTTCTTGCTCCAATGTTCATCCTTCTCCAAGCTAGGCCCTTCATTTGTAAGCAAAACAAATGTATCCAATTTAGGCAGCATCATATTCTCATGAACATTAGAATCATTACCAAGAAACGAAAGTACCTGGTAATTTAGTTGGCGTGCGCGAGCTCTAGTAATTGGTCCAGTATGTATAACAGCAGGGGCTGTGGGTGTAACAATGGTATTGATGTCCTCACCAAATGGCACGATTCTTGAATGGACTCAACCATCCCATCAAGAAGATCGCCGACTTCCAACCTTATTCCAACCTCATTGAGCTCGTGCATCAAGCTACAAAGGCAGAACGACAAGTGCAAGATGACTTCAAGTACGTCAAGTACTCATCCAAGACATACGGCCTCTCCAACAACCAAGCTTCAACAACTACTCCAACTTCGACATCAACCAAGCCTTTTCCAAGCAACGACGACAAGTCAAGTTACAAGAAAACTTCTACAAGTTCAAGTCGTCCTCCTCCTACTACAAGCAACTCCAAGCAGCGTGCTTCATCATCGACTCCAACCGATGAGACCGTCAAGACAAGCTCCTTCAAGTGTTTTACTTGCGGCGGCCGAGGCCACAAGTCATATGAATGCACCAACAAGCGTACCATGATACTCAACGACGATGGCACCTACGACTCAATAAGTGAAGATGAAATGGACGCTATTGAGCAAGTGACCATGCACCGCAAGATCAACGAGGATGAAGATGATCAAGTCTTTTATGATGAAGATACAAGCCCCGCCTTGTTGTCTCCAAAGTCTTGACACTTCAACATCACCAAGAAGAAGACCAACGATGCCACATCTTCCACACAAAGGCCGCATCAATGGGAGATCCATCAAGGTCATCATCGATGGAGGTAGTTCCCACAACTTGGCAAGCGAAGAACTATGCTCCAAGCTCCAATTGGTCAAGAAGAAGCATCCGCAACCATACAAGGTTCAATGGCTAAGTGACTCCGACTATACGAGTTGAGCATACGGTCCAAGTATCCTTCAAAATCGGTGCATATGAAGACACTTTGGAGTGTGATGTGGTCCCAATGACCGCTTGCCACCTCCTCCTTGGTCGACCATGGCAATTCGACCGTGGTGTCTACCACAATGGGCGACAAACCACTATAGCTTCAAGATGAAAGGCAAAGAATATGTCCCACGACCCATGTCTCCTAGTCAAGGATAGCCGACAAACAAGCCACCAACCAAAGAGAGAAGAGTGAGAAAGTGAGCCACCAAAAAGTGAGCGAGAGCCACAAGCCAAATTTGAGCGCCTCTTCGCCTAGAGAGAAAAACTCATACTATTCGCCACCAAACATGAGATGAGAGAAGTGTGTGAGAACCCATCGAGTGTGATGCACTTTGTCCTAGTGTGCAAGGATGGAGAACCACAAACTAACACCACTCATGAGCTACCTTGGTGTTTCAATCTCTTTGCAGGAATTTCAAGATGTTTTCCCGATGAGCTACCTCCGGGTCTACCTCCTCTTCGAGGCATTGAGCATCGAATCGACCTCATCCCCGAGCGCCACTTCCAAACAAAGCTCCCTACCGTGTCAATCCCAAGAAACCAAGGAGATTCAACGGCAAGTACAACAACTACTCGACAACGGTCATGTACGTGAAAGCTTAAGCCCTTGTGCCGTGCTCCATTATACTTGTGCCTAAGCCCGATGGAAGTTTCCGCCAGTTCGATTGTAGACCCATAAATGCTATCACCATGCGCTATAGGCATCCCATTCCTCGCTTAGATGATATGCTTGATGAACTTAGTGGAGCCAACTTTTTCTCAAAAATTGATCTTAAAAGTGGCTATTATCAAAATTTGGCTTATATGAATGGTTGGTTATGCCTATGGGTTTGTCGGAGGCTCCCGGAACTTTTGTGCGTCTCATGCATCATGTACTTCGTCCATACATTGGAATCTTTGTTGTGGTTTACTTCGATGATATTCTTGTGTTTAGCAAAACCATGAAAGAGCATCTTGATCATGTTAAGCTTGTTTTGCAAACACTTCGAAAAGAAAGTCTTTATGCCAACTTGAAGAAATGCACTTTTGGAGTTGACAAAGTGGTTTTCTTGGGTTTCGTTGTCTCTTCCAAGGGTGTCCATGTTGATGAAACTAAAATCAAAGCAATTAAAACTTGGCCCCAACCCACCAATTTGCAACAAGTGCGAAGTTTCCTTGGTCTTGCAGGTTTTTATCGCCGCTTTGTGAAAAACTTTAGCACTATTGCAGCTCCTTTGCATGCTTTGAGTAAGAAGAATACTCCTTTTGTTTGGGGACCTTTGCAATCAAACGCTTTTGAGGAGCTCAAGTCTTTGCTTACTCATGTCTCGATTCTTGCTTTGCCCAATTTTGACAAAACTTTTGAGGTCCATTGATGAGGACATGACTACCTTGTATATGACCAAAAATATTGCATACATGCATATTTGTCAGGTGATTTCTAGTGTAAACTATTCAATAATATATTTATGTTATCCAGAACAAAAATACTTCACACACTTTTGTGTTTTGTCTAATTGCAGATGTATGGGACATTTGTACAATCCACATATGAAGATAAGGAAGAAAGAGAAGTTTAGGTGCTGTTTAAAAAGTTCTCTCACGTCACTTTTGGCCCAAGAGAAGATAGAGTCTAAGTCTCTCACGTTTTGGACTCAGATTCGGACTGCACAGACATGCCTGACTCAAAACGCCAACAACTTTTTCATACGGACTCGAATTGGGTGATTCTTTTTGTTGGAAAGTAGACTTCATGCTCTTTCCAGCACAATTGAATCACCTTAAAATCCGTCCGGAGCGTTGAGTTATGGACGAAACAATCTGACGCTGCAGCAGAATCCGAGTCAAACTACAAGTCCAAAGGTGTTACGCCACCTCCACTTGGGCCCATGAGCCTTGTACGACCTAGGGTTAGTTTTAGGCTGCCTTGGGACGTCCTCCCACCTCCTTGGCCGCCACCCCTTGCTCCTATATAAGTAGATCCATCTAGTAGCTTTTCCTTGGGATTTGTTTAGTTAAAAGTTAGCCATTGCAACTTCGTACTTCGCTTGTGTCCAACGACCAGACCAAGACCGCTTACGGATCCCCACCTTTATCAATACTTCATACATACTCGCAATATTCAGATTGCTTTTATCATATTCTTGCTTATTCTTCGATTGCTTGCAGGAATAGACCTTCGTGGTCGTTGATTGTGCTCCGCGTGGTCAATAACCTTCGGAGTTGGTTTAGCGATTGCTAAGGCGCAACGTCGTGCACGCTTGTAGTCGGATCGTCAAAGTCATCTTCACCAAATCGATAGTTATCATCTCATCGAAAGATCGACACCCCGCCTATCAAGTGGTATCAGTTTTCAGGTTGCTCGGTGAGATTTTACAGTTTTTCATAGTTTAGATCGCATCTGTCATTCATACCTACAGTCCATGAAAAAGCCATAAAAAAAGTTAGATCTGTTCATCCTTTATCCAAGCCTGTCTGAGCCTTTGTAATTTTCTATTCATTGCTTGCATAGTTGAATTATCGGTTGCATCGTCGTGTCAGTTGCTGGTCTTAGTGTCTAGTTCCTTTAGAGTTTCGAGTTCTGTTCACATTAGTCACGCCGCCGCTGCATCATTATCCCTTTCGCTGTCCACCATCCCATCTTTTAATTTCCACCATGTGCTACGCGCTGTTCATTGTCATAATCATAGGTGAGGTCATTCACATCTTCGCCTGATCCAATCTGCATCTTATCTAGTTTGTCTTGGAAAGAGGGAGAAAAAAGAGAGAAAAAAAGAGAGAAAAAAGAGAGAAAAAAAGGAAAGAAAAAAAAAAAGAGAGAGAAGAAAAGGAAAAAAAAAGTGTGAGGAAAAAAAGAGAAGAAAAAAGGATCTATCTAGAATCAATCTCGTACCTGAATTCGGATTGAATCTGTTTTATGACTGTTCAAGAAAACAGGTGTATCTTCCTCAAACGAAGTCCGCTTTGGCTCCGTGAGTACTCAAATTGAAGCTAGCGACGAGCCGCATCTAAATAGTTGTAGAAGCAAGTTCAATATTTGACACCTCAAAATCGGCTTGTAAATAGGTCGTTTTGCCCTCCGAAGTTCGTGAACACAGGTTGTTCCAATTTTCAAGCCAGTTTTAGAATTCTTTGACTCCTCATATCAACTCGAATTGAGTGATTCTTTTGCATTGGAAAGCTTGAGTTAGTAGCATTCTTTGAATGAATTTATCAGAAAATTGGCTTAAACTTTTCAAGAGGAAAGTTGAGAGAGAGTTGTTGTATGTCCTGCTTGGTAGTTGTTTTTCATCATTATCTTCACTACCGCCAGGATCTTCACTTATATCTTGTTGTCAAGAGCTACTTAGTATCCTTCATTGATGCTAGTTGTGCTACGCCGTGACCTCATTAGTGTTCTAGGCTCGCCTCTAATCCGGTCTAGCCTAGGACCAGACAAGACCATTGTTGAGCGCTTATTCAACATTGCATCTTTGAATTGATTATTGCTAAAATTTTGCTACCATATATAGCCAACCCATCTCCACATATTTCTACACCGTATATACGACGCTCTCTCGGCAATCGCTTTACACAATCTTCGAGTTACTTGACACCGTTGGTTGCCTGTCACCACCGCCGCATGGTAAGAACTTGTAAGATATTGATATTTGCTTTATCTGTGAGCACTTTACAACCACATCCTAGTAGTTCATAGGAACATTATTCTCGAATTTTGTTTCTTGTTTCTACTAATCATGACAGGTTTCGAGATATAAGTTCTTGGACGATTTAAGACATCTTCACCATCACGAGAGTTGGGACAACACATACAAGCACATGGCCAAAGTTAGCTCTTTACCGTCATTTGAGGGTAGATTTAATCCTGCTATTTATCTAGCTTGGGATCTTGAAGTAGAACAAGTTTTTAGTCAGCATGTTTTTTCCGAACTTGAGCGAGTACGAGCTGCCACTAGAGCATTTATCGGTTTTGCTTCGCTTTGGTGGAGTGTGCATTGTAAGAAAAAATTGATAACCAGCCCACAACTTGGAAAGATTTGAAAGATGTAATGAGAAAACAGTTTTTCCCTCCTTACTATCATCGTGAATTGCTTCAAATTTGAACAATTTAAACAAGGCAATAACACTGTTCATACTTACTACCAAGAGTTCAAATCTTATATGCATCATTGTGACATAGAAGAATCTGAGGATGATACAATGAATAGATTTTTGGTGGTTTGAACCATGATATTCGTGCAAGATTTTAGTATATTCCTCGTTGCATTATCGGTATGTATGTTCGTGCTTGTACCTTTGAGAGACAAGCATGGAGGATGCATTGGGTGACTACAACAACTACTATTCCAGTTCATGCTCACCACCGCCGTTGGTTCCTCCACCGTTGCACCTACTAGAGCAGCCCCACCTCGGATTATGAGCGACATCATCTCAAGAGTATGGTGCATTGTCTACGCCTGCACCTACATCAGCTATGTCTTTATGCATAAGGTAACAATAAAGGTATTCATGATATAACTTCACATGAGAATGATGCATCCCTAGTTAACTTGAATACATCATGTGTTGAGCTACCCAATACTTTGATCACACCACCTATTTTAGAGGATTATGTTGATAATTTGACTTTGCCATGTGATCAAACAACTGAAATAACCAACAATTTTGAGAGCACCCATTGAATTAACTGTTGATGCAAAAGAATCAATGTTTAATCATTTTGATATGACCTCTAATCTTGGTGATGATTCTGTGTCGAATGACTCATTGCATGTTTGCTTATCTAAGCATGTTGTAGCATGTAAATTTGATTCAAATAAGGTTTATTCACCAATGTTGGGATGGTTTAATGATGAACATTGTCAATCTTTTGAAATAAATAAGAGCTTCACTTATATGTACAAACTGAGTTGCAATATTTTCATGCCTTCTAGTTCTTGTGCTAATTTGTTGGCTTTAGATTTGATGAACTATGCAAGTTACTCATCTATTCATGTGTCATATATGCAAAAATCAAGGGAAGTAAAAATGGATGACGTATACATATACAACATGTACACCTTGTCTCTTTTGTTAGCCACATTTCAGATTAAGCAACGCCGAGGACGGCTTTATTTTCAAAAAGGGGAGGATGATGAGGACATGACTACCTTGTATATGACCAAAAATATTGCATACATGCATATTTGTCAGGTGATTTCTAGTGTAAACTATTCAATAATATATTTATGTTATCCAGAACAAAAATACTTCACACACTTTTGTGTTTTGTCTAATTGCAGGTGTATGGGACATTTGTACAATCCACATATGAAGATAAGGAAGAAGGAGAAGTTTAGGTGCTGTTTAAAAAGTTCTCTCACGTCACTTTTGGCCCAAGAGAAGATAGAGTCCAAGTCTCTCACGTTTTGGACTCAGATTCGGACTGCACAGACATACCTGACTCAAAACGCCAACAACTTTTTCATATGGACTCCGAATTGGGTGATTCGTTTTTTGTTGGAAAGTAGATTTTATGCTCTTTCCAGCACAATTGGAATCACCTTAAAATCCGTCCGGAGCGTTGAGTTATGGACGAAACAATCTGACGCTGCAGCAGAATCCGAGTCAAACTACAAGTCCAAAGGTGTTACGTCACCTCCACTTGGGCCCATGAGCCTTGTACGACCTAGGGTTAGTTTTAGGCTGCCTTGGGACGTCCTCCCACCTCCTTGGCCGCCATCCCTTGCTCCTATATAAGTAGATCCATCTAGTAGATTTTCCCTTGGAATTTGTTTAGTTAAAGTTAGCCATTGCAACTTCGTACTTCGCTTGTGTCCAACGACTGCACCAAGACCGCTTACGGATCCCCACCTTTATCAATACTTCATACATACTCGCAATATTCAGATTGCTTTTATCATATTCTTGCTTGTTCTTCGATTGCTTGCAGGAATAGACCTTCGTGGTCGTTTGATTGTGCTCCGTGTGGTCAATAACCTTTCGGAGTTGGTTTAGCGATTGCTAAGGCGCAACGTCAGGCACGCTTGTAGTCGGATCGTCAAAGTCATCTTCACCAAATCGATAGTTATCATCTCATCGAAAGATCGGGACACCCCGCCTCTATCATCCATTGTGATGCAAGTGGTACCGGAATTGCCGGAGTTTTAATGCAAGAAAAACGAGTCATTGCTTATTTTAGTGAAAAACTCTCTGGTGCTCAACATGACAAAGAATTGTATGCTTTAGTGCGTGTGCTAAATGTTTGGGAACATTATCTTAGACCTCATGAGTTTGTCATCCATACCGATCATGAAACGCTTAAGTACTTAAAAGGTCAAACTAAATTGAACAAGCGCCATGCCAAATGGAGTGAATTTATTGAATCTTTCCCATATGTGATCAAGTACATTAAGGGCAAGGAAAATGTAGTTGCCGATGCACTTTCACGCATATGCACGCTTGTCACCCAACTTGAGTTGAATGTTATTGGCTTTGAGCACATCAAAGATTTATATGCTAGTGATCCATCTTTTGCACCTCATTATGCTAAATGTTTGACGCATACATCTTGGGAACAATATTACCTCAAGGATGGTTATCTTATGAGAGCTAACAAACTTTGCATACCCGAGTCTTCTCTTCGTTTGTTACTTTTGCAAGAGGCTCATGGAGGTGGACTCATGGGACATTTTGGACGCGACAAGACCTTCGTCACGCTCTCCAAGAACTACTTTTGGCCCAAGATGTTTCGAGATGTTTCACGCTTCACCACCCGATGCTCTACATGCCGCAAAGCTAAGTCAAAAGCTCAATCTCATGGTCTTCACATGCCACTTCCAATTCCATATCAACCTTGGGAAGACATTAGCATGGACTTTGTACTTGGTTTCCCTAGAACGGAAAATGGAAAGGATTCCGTGTTAGTGGTTGTAGATCGATTTTCTAAGATGGCACACTTTATTCCTTGCAACAAGGTAGACGATGCTTCACATATTGCAAATCTCTTTTGTAGGGAAATCTTGCGCTTCATGGAGTACCAAAGTCAATCGCCTCCGATCGCGACGCCAAGTTCTTGAGTTACTTTTGAAGACTCTTTGCGCCAAGCTCGGCATCAAGCTCATGTTCTCATCCGCATACCATCCTCAAACCGACGGCCAAACGGAGGTGACAAACCGGACGCTCTCCACTCTACTTCGCGGTTGATCAAGAAGAACATCAAGGAGTGGAGGCGGTCTACCCATCGCCGAGTACGCCTACAACCGCAAGAAGACATTCGACGACCGGCAAGTCCCCTTCGAGGTCGCTTCACGGCTTCAACCCATTGTCCCCATTGGACATCCTACCTCTACCTCTACAAGAGCGCACCAACCTCGACGCAAGTGCCCGTGCAAGCTACATCAAGAAGATGCATGAAGATACAAGAAACACCATCGAGCGCCAAGTACAACGACTAGCAACCAAGCTCAACATTAACAAGCAACCCATGATCTTCAACAAAGGCGATCTAGTGTGGCTACACCTTCGCAAGGAACGCTTCCCCAACGAACGCAAATCCAAACTTCTACCTCGAGCCGATGGACCCTTCAAGGTGTTAGCACGCTACAACAACAACGCCTACAAGCTCGACCTACCAAGCGACAAGTACAACGTGAGCGACACCTTCAACGTCAAAGACCTCTCACCTTTCCATGGTGATGAAGAACTAGATCCGAGGTCGGATCCTTTCAAGGAGGGATATGATGCGAGCATCCTTCCATCATCCCCATGGACTCTACATCAACACCTACAACACCACAAGGACCAATGACTCGAGCACGTGCAAGAGCTCTTGAAACCGAGGTGACATCACTCCTCTCACAACTCTCCTTCGATTCACATGAGACATGGTTACTACCTCAAACGGAAACTCTATGCATACTCAGGCACCGAGGAGTCGACCATGAAGAGGCTGGGAAGCAAGGAGAACCGGAAGCGGAAGGCACGCATGAAGGAGAGGAGAAAGCAACCAGGATCAGGGTGGCCGGACGATCCGGACGGAGGCCCGGACGATCCGGACAGAGCCCGGATGATCCGGACCCCGGTCCGGACGATCCGCTCCAAATGATCAAGGCAACAAGCTCTCTCCGGCCGGATCATCCGGACTCGCCCGGATCATCCGGACTTCGCCGACGTCCGGACAACCAGCCGGACATTCGCCCGTCGCCGCCACTCAGCCGACCCTCCGGCTCATCCGGACTCCACCCGGATCATCCGGACCGTCCGGATCATCCGGACCCCGTCCGGATCATCCGCCAATACATACATGCTCCATTGGGCTGAGCCCATGTACCCCTTTGCCCTAACTCTATATATAGGACCCCATATCCTCCCTTTGAGACTTAGCACTGGATTAGCTCATAATTGTGTGTAAGAGCCTTTGCTCATCCACCGGTACTTCTCCTCGGAGATCAGGACCTCCGTCTAGGAGAAGATCCATCGGATTCAAGACCCCTATACGGGTAGATCCCCTCGTGGATTCAAGACCTCCTCCGGGAGAAGAACGGCTACCTTTGTATCTTTCCTTTATTGATTTTGAACCATGTATCACTCGTGCTTCGATGATCTAGACCTTGTGTGATTGATCTCTTGTCGGTTGAGTGTCTCTCTCGTTCTTCCCCGTGATTTCCTCTCGTTCTTCCGCTTCTTCGTGTTCCCTACGAGGATCCCTCCAAACGTGAAAGATCGATTTAATTAGGGTTCCACCTACATCATGTTCTAGGCTCGCCTCTCAGCACGGTCTAGCCTAGGACCAAAGACAAGATCGCTGTTGAGCATTTATCCAACTTTGCATCTCTGAATTGATTATTGCCGACCCTTTTTGCTACCATATTATAAGCCTTCCGAGCTCCACATACATCTACGTCGTGCGTTGGACTCTCCCTGGTAATCGCTCTATCCAAGCTTTGAGAGTTTTGACTACAACGGTTGCCGATCACCGCTTTCTGGGTAAGAACCGTAAGAATTTGAGATTTGCTTGACGGGTTTGTGATACACCACCACCACTTCTTAGTAGTTTGTAGGATCATATTCTTGTGTTTTTCTATTTGCTGCTAACCATGGTAGGATCAAAAGTCGATGAGACTGATTGGGAGAACTCGACGAACAAACAGCTACATGATAAATTTTAGCAAATGATGAGTGGACAGTGCAAGATGTGCTAAACAGATTTGACGAGGCCATGGAGAAGATAGATGGCATTGAGAAGACGCTTTGAAACAAAGCTTGATAGCAAGTTTGATGAATTGCTCGCGCGCTTTCCACAACCACCGCCGGCTGCACCTATCGCACCTCTCGAACGACAACAACTACGCCCCTTCCGAATCAGTATGGACGAGCTCAAGCGCTCCTATTGAGCCAGACAAAATTCTGTGCCGCTGCTATCGTTGTTGGTGCTTTTTGGCTCCTGCATCGCTGCTGCTTTGGTACCGAGGAGGATGATGAGTATGTGGGCGATTATGAGGATGAGGTTGATCAACATCGAACTACGCAGCAACCACCAGCACCACAACCACCGTGTCGCCCACGCAAATAATGGCAATGTTAGGGCCCCCCTCAGTACGAGATCATGACCATCTCCCTAAACTGAAATTGAATATTCCACCATTTGAGGGTAGATACGCTCTCGATATATATCTTACTTGGGAGTTAGAAACTGAACAACGATTTACATGTTTACAATATCCCGAGGAGAGACGTGTTCCCGCTGTTGTTTGTGCTTTCACTAGCTTTGCATGTGTTTGGTGGTCTGAACATTGTAGATTATATCCTGCTCCAGCTACTTGGGCTGCTTTGAAAACTGCTATGCGATCGTTGGGTTCCACCATATTATCAACGTGAATTACTTCAAAAATTGCAGCGCTTAAGACAAGGAAAAAATTCAGTAGAAGAATATTATCAGGAATTACAAACTGGCTTGATTAGATGTGGTATTGTTGAGGAGAATGAAGCTATGCTTGCACGCTTTCTGGGTGGATTAAATAGAGAGATTCAGACCATTCTAGATTATAAGGATTATAATAATATCACTCGTTTATTCCATCTTGCTTGTAAAGCTGAACGTGAAGTGCAGGATCGACAGGCATTGGCGCTGCATTAACTTTACCGCAGTCGACCTTCATCATGGACAGCACGCATCATCTACTTCGATCGCACCATCACCTCCTTCAGTGCCACCTCCAACCGTGATACAAGAAAGGCACAACCACCACTATCTCGCCAAGAGCACACCGCCGGGCCTGCATAGAATTCTTCTTCTTCCATGGCGCCAACAGGCATACAAGTGATATTATTTGTCGTTGTTGTAAGGGAAGAGGACATTTTATGAGAGAATGCAAATCTCAGCGTGTGATGATTGCTACGAGGATGGTGGGTATGAGTCCGCTAGTGACTATGATGAGGAGACTTTAGCTCTTATTACACATGAGGAACACGGTGGAGATGATTCGATCATGAGACACAATACATGGCTGTCAAGATGCCGACAGGTATGAATGTTTAGTTGCTCAACGTGTTTTGAGTGTGCAGGTTACACAAGTGAGCAAAATCAGAGGCATAATTTGTTCCATACAAAGGAGTTGTGAAGGAACGTTCTATTCAAGGCCATCATAGATGGAGGGAGCTGCAACAACTTGGCTAGCATGGAGATGGTGGAGAAGCTATCTCTCACCACAAGACCACATCCACATCCTTACTACATCCATGGTTCAACAACAGCGCAAGGTTAAGGTAACACGCATCGTTCGTGTGCATTTTAGTATCTCTACATATGCTGATTATGTTGATTGTGATGTGGTACCTATGCAAGCATGTTCCTTATTACTTGGTCGACCATGGCAATTTGATAAAAATTCTGTACACCATGGTAGAAACAATCAGATACTCTTGTTCATAAGGATAAAATTATTACTTTGCTTCCTATGACTCCTGAGTCCATTTTGAAAGATGATATTAATAGAGCTAATAAAGCAAAACAGGAGAAAAATAAGAGTGAAAATCAGATTGTGGCAAAAGAATTTGAGCAACATATGAAGCCTAATAGTAAACCATCTAGTGTTGCTTCTGAAATTAAATTGAAAAGTGCATGTTTACTTGCCACTAAATCTGATATTGATGAGCTAGATTTTAGCAAATCTGTTTGCTATGCTTTTGTGTGCAAAGAGGCATTATTTTCATTCGAGGACGGCCTTTCCTTTTTGCCGCCGCTGTCACTAACATTTTGCAGAGTTCACGACGCTCTTTCCACAAGACGTGCCACCGGATTACCGCCTATTCGAGGGATTGAGCATTAGATTGACTTAATTCCCGGTGCTTCACTGCCAAACCGTGCGCCATACCGTACCAATCCAGAGGAGACGAAGGAGATTATGCGTCAAGTACAAGAGCTTCTCGACAAAGGTTATGATAGAGGCGGAGGTGTCCCGATCTTTCGATGAGATGATAACTATCGATTTGGTGAAGATGACTTTGACGATCCGACTACAAACGTGCACAACGTTGCGCCTTAGCAATCGCTAAACCAACTCCGAGAGGATATGGACCACGCCGGAGCACAATCAACCTGACCACGAAGGTCTATTCCTGCAAGCAATCGAAGAACAAGCAAGAATATGATAAAAGAAATCTGAATATTGCGAGTATATATGAAGTATTGATAAAGGTGGGGATCCGTAAGCGGTCTTGGTCTGGTCGTTGGACACAAATGAAGTACACGGTTGCAATGGCTAACTTTAACTAAACAAATCCCAAGGAAAAGCTACTAGATGGATCTACTTATATAGGAGCAAGGGTGGCGGCCAAGGAGGTGGGAGGACGTCCCAAGGCAGCCTAAAACTAACCCTAGGTCGTACAAGGCTCATGGGCCCAAGTGGAGGTGACGTAACACCTTTGGACTTGTAGTTTGACTCGGATTCTGCTGCAGCGTCAGATTGTTTCGTCCATAACTCAACGCTCCGGATGGATTTTAAGGTGATTCCAATTGTGCTGGAAAGATCATGAAATCTACTTTCCAACAAAAAAAGAATCACCCAATTCGGAGTCCGTATGAAAAAGTTGTTGACGTTTTGAGTCAGGTATGTCTGTGCAGTCCGAATCTGAGTCCAAAACGTGAGAGACTTGGACTCTATCTTCTCTTGGGCCAAAAGTGACGTGAGAGAACTTCTTGAACAGCAAATAAACATCTCTTTCTTCCTTATCTTCATATGTGGATTGTACAAATGTCCCATACACCTGCAATTAGACAAAACACAAAAGTGTGTGAAGTATTTTTGTTCTGAATAACATAAATAGATTATTGAATAGTTTGCACTAGAAATCACCTGACAAATATGCATGTATGCAATATTTTTGGTCATATCCAAGGTAGTCATGTCCTCATCATCCTCCCTTCTTGAAAATAAAGCCGCCCTCATGCTTGCTTAATCTGAAATGTGGCTAACAAAAGAGACAAGGTGTACATGTTGTATATGTATATGTCATCCATTTTTACTTCTCTTGATTTTTGCATATATGACACATGAATATATGAGTAACTTGCATAGTTCATAAAATCTAAAGCCAAAAAATTAGCACAAGAAGTAGAAGGCATGAAAATATTGTAACTCAATTTGCACATATAAGTGAAGCTCTTATTCATTTCAAAAGATTGACAATGTTCATCATTAAACCATCCCAACATTGGTGAATAAACCTTACTTGCATCAAATTTACATGCTACAACATGCTTAAATAAGCAAACATGCAATAAGTCATTCAACACCGAATCATCACCAAGATTATAGGTCATATCAAAATGACTAAACATTGATTCTTTTGCATCAACAGTTAATTCAATGGGTGCACTCAAAATTGTTGGTATTTCAGTTGTTTGATCACATGACGATTCATGACAAAGATCAAGATTCTCTAAAATAGGTGTTGTGCTCAAATCACTGTGTAACTCAACACATGATGCATTCAAGTTAACTAGGGATGCACCATTCTCATGTGAAGTTATATCATCAATACCTTTATCATTACCTTGTCGCAAAGACGAGCTGATGTAGGTACACACGTAGACAATGCACCATACTCTTGAGATGATGTCGCTCACAATCCGAGGTGGGGCTTCTCTAGTAGGTGCAACGGTGGAGGAACCAACCGACGGTGGTGAGCATGAACTGAATAGTAGTTGTTGTAGTCACCCAATGCATCCTCCTCAGAATCGTCTCTCAAAGGTACAAGCACGAACATACATACCGTAATGCAACGAGGAATATATCTGAAATCTTGCTCGAATATCATGGTTCAAACCACCAAAAATCTATTCATTGTATCATCCTCAGATTCTTCTATGTCACAATGATGCATATAAGATTTGAACTCTTGGTAGTAAGTATGAACAGTGTTATTGCCTTGTTTAAATTGTTCAAATTTATGGCAATTCACGACGATAGTAAGGAGGGAAACACTGTTTTCTCATTACATCTTTCAAATCTTTCCAAGTTGTGCGTTGGTTATCAATGTTTTTCTTACAATGCACATTCAACCAAATGAAGCAAAACCAGAATGCTCTAGTGGCAGCTCGTACTCGCCAAGTTCGTAAAAAACATGCTGACTAAAAACTTGTTCTACTTCAAGCTCCTAAGCTAGATAAATAGCAGGATTAAATCTACCCTCAAATGACGGTAAAGAGCTAACCTGGCCATGTGCTTGTGTGTGTTGTCCCAACTCGTGATGGTGAAGATGTGTTCATCGTCCAAGAACTTCTATCTCCGAAACCTGTCATGATTAGTAGAAACAAGAAACAAAATTCAAGAATAATGTTCCTATGAACTACTAGGATGTGGTTGTAAAGTGCTCACAAGAAAGCAAATATCAATATCTTACAAGTTCTTACCATGTGGCGGTGGTGACAGCAACCAGCGTGTCAAGTAACTCAAGATTGTGTAAAGCGATTGCCGGGGAACGACGATACACGTGTAGAAATATGTGGAGCTGGGTTGGCTATATATGGTAGCCAAAAGTTTAGCAATAATCAATTCAAAGATGCAATGTTGAATAAACGCCAACGACGGTATCAGGCTGGTCCTAGGCTAGACCGGACTAGAGACGCGAGCCTAGAACACTAATGAGGTCACGGCGTAGCACAACTAGCATCAATGAAGGCAGCAAGATATAAGTAGAAGATCACAACGGCAGTGAAGATAATGATGAAAAACAACTGCCAAGCAGGACATACAACAACTCTCTCTCCAACTTTCCTCTTGAAAAGTTTGAGCCAATTTTCTGATAAATTCTTTCAAAGAATGCTACTAACTCAAGCTTTCCAATGCAAAAAGAATCACTGAATTCTGAGTTGATATGAGGAGTCAAAGAATTCTAAAACTGGCCTGAAATACTGGAACAAGCTGTGTTCACGAACTTCGGAGGGCAAAAAGACCTATTTAGAAGCCGATTTTGAGGTGTCAAATACTGAACTAGCTTCTGCAACTATTTAGATGCGGCTCGTCGCTAGCTTCAATTTGAGTACTCACGGAGCCAAAACGGACTTTGTATGAGGAAGATACACCTGTTTTACTGAACAGTACACAAAACAGATTCCAATCCGAATTCAGGTACGAGATTGAATCTAGATAGATCCGATTTTTTTTCTTCTCTCTTTTTTTTTCTCACGCTTTTTTCCTTTTTTTCTCTTTTTTTCTTTTTTTTTCCTTTTCTCTCTTTTTTTCTCTCTTTTTTTTCTCCTCTTCCAAGACAAACTAGATAAGATGCAGATTGGATCAAAGAAGATGTGAATGACCTCAACTATGATTATGACAATGAATAGCGCCAGAGCACGTGGTGGAAATTAATAGATGGGATGGTGGACAGCGGAAGGATAATGATGCAGCGGCGGCGTGACTAATGTGAACAGAACTCAAACTCTAAAGGAACTAGACACTAAGACTAGCAACCGACACGATGATGCAACCGATAATTCAACTATGCAAGCAACGAATAGAAAATTGCAAAGGCTCAGACTGGCTTGGATAAAGGATTAACAGATCTAACTTTTTTTATGGCTTTTTCATGGACTGTAGGTATGAATGACAGATGCGATCTAAACTATGAAAAACTGTAAAATCTCACCAAGCAACCTGAAAACTGATACCACTTGATACAGACAAAGGCGTCACAGAACCCCACCTTGATCAATAAAGCCTTCATCTTATATTCGCAATATCCAGATTGCGATATCAGTTTCTTGCTTGTTCTTCGCTTGCTCGCAGGAAATGCACTCGTGGTCGTTGATCGTGTTCCGCGTGGTCAATAACCTCTCGGAGTTGGTTTAGCTGTTGCTAAGGTGCGATGTCCTCGCACGTTCGTAGTCGGATCATCAAAGTCGACTTCCACCAAAGCAAAATCCACCATCTCATCGAAAGACGGGACACTTTTGCCTCTATCAGGTTATATACGCGAATCCCTTAGTCCTTGTGCTGTTCCTATTATTCTAGTGCCGAAAAAGGATGGTACATCGCGTATGTGTGTTGATTGTAGAGGCATTAATAATATTACTATTCGTTATCGTCATCCTATTCCTAGGCTAGATGATATGCTTGATGAATTGAGTGGCTCTACAATATTCTCCAAAGTTGGTTTGCGTAGTGGATACCATCAAATTCATATGAAATTGGGGGATGAATGGAAAACAGCATTTAAAACTAAGTTTGGATTATATGAGTGGTTAGTCATGCCTTTTGGGTTAACTAATGCACCTAGTACTTTCATGAGATTAATGAACGAAGTTTTACGTGCTTTCATTGGACGATTTGTGGTAGTTTACTTTGATGACATATTAATTTATAGCAGATCTTTGGAGGAACATTTGGAACATTTACGTGCTGTTTTTATTGCTCTACGTGATGCACGTTTGTTTGGTAACCTTGGGAAGTGCACCTTTTGCACCGATCGAGTGTCTTTTCTTGGCTATGTTGTTACCCCACAGGGAATTGAAGTTGATAAAGCCAAGATTGAAGCTATTGAGAGTTGGCCGCAGCACAAAACGGTCACACAAGTGAGGAGTTTTCTTGGCCTCGCTGGATTCTATAGGCGTTTTGTGAGAGATTTCAGCACCATTGCTACACCTCTCAATGAGCTTACAAAGAAGGATGTGCCTTTTGTTTGGGGTACCGCACAGGAAGAAGCCTTCACGGTGTTGAAAGATAAGTTGACACATGCTCCTTTACTCCAACTTCCTGATTTTAATAAGACTTTTGAGCTTGAATGTGATGCTAGTGGAATTGGATTAGAGGTGTGTTATTACAAGATGGCAAACCTGTTGCATACTTTTCTGAAAAATTGAGTGGGCCTAGTCTGAATTATTCTACTTATGATAAAGAATTATATGCTCTTGTTCGGACTTTAGAAACATGGCAACATTATTTATGGCCCAAAGAATTTGTTATACATTCGATCATGAATCTTTGAAACATATTAAAAGTCAAGCTAAACTGAATCGTAGACATGCTAAATGGGTTGAATTCATTGAGACTTTCCCTTATGTCATTAAACACAAGAAGGGTAAAGAAAATGTTATTGCTGATGCATTGTCTCGTCGCTATACTATGCTTTCACAACTTGACTTCAAAATATTTGGTTTGGAGCCATCAAAGATCAATATGTGCATGATGCTGATTTTAAAGATGTATTGCAGAATTGTAATGAAGGAAGAACATGGAACAAGTTTGTCGTTAATGATGGATTTGTGTTTCGTGCTAACAAGCTATGCATTCCAGCTAGCTCCGTTCGTCTTTTGTTGTTGCAGGAGGCGATAGAGGAGGACTAATGGGACACTTTGGCGTGAAGAAGACGGAGGACGATTTGCTACACATTTCTTTTGGCCAAAGATGAGACGGATGTTGAGCGCTTTTATTGCTCGCTGCACTACATGTCAAAAAGCTAAGTCACGACTCAATCCTCATGGTTTATATATGCCTTTGCCTGTACCTAGTGTTCCTTGGGAGGATATATCTATGGACTTTGTTTTAGGTTTACCTAGAACAAAGAAGGGAGGATAGCATATTTGTTGTCGTGGATAGATTCTCGAAAATGGCACACTTTATACCATGTCATAAAAGCGATGATGTCATTAATGTTGCTGATTTGTTCTTTCGTGAAATTATTCACTTGCATGGTGTGCCAAATACTATTGTTTCAGATCGTGATACTAAATTTCTTAGCCACTTTTGGAGATGTTTATGGGCTAAGTTGGGGACTAAACTGCTTTTAGTACTACTTGTCACCCCCAAACCGATGGACAAACTGAAGTAGTCAATAGAACATTGTCTACTATGCTTAGGGCTGTTCTAAAGAATAATAAGAAAATGTGGGAGGAATGCTTGCCTCATATTGAATTTTCCTATAATCGCTCATTGCATTCTACTACTAAGATGTGCCCTTTTGAAGTTGTGTATGGTTTCCTACCTCGTGCACCTATTGATTTGTTGCCTCTTCCATCTTCGGAGAAGGTTAATTTTGATGCTAAAGAACGTGCTGAATTGATTTTAAAATGCATGAGTTAACTAAGGAAAACATTGAGCGATGAATGCTAAATATAAACTTGCTGGAGATAAGGGTAGAAAACATGTTGTGTTTGCACCGGAGATCTTGTTTGGTTACATTTGCGTAAGGATAGATTTCCTGATTTGCGCAAATCAAAGCTAATGCCACGTGTTGCTGGTCCCTTTAAGGTGTTGGAGAAAGTAAATGATAATGCATATAAACTTGAGCTGCCTGCAGATTTTGGGGTTAGTCCCACTTTTGACATTGCAGATTTGAAGCCATATTTGGGTGAGGAAGATGAACTTCCGTCAAGGACGACTTCATTTCAAGAAGGGGAGGATGATGAGGACATCAATACCATTGTTACACCCACAGCCCCTGCTACTATACATACTGGACCAATTACTAGAGCTCGCGCACGCCAACTAAATTACCAGGTACTTTCGTTTCTTGGTAATGATTCTATTGTTCACGAGAATATGATGCTGCCTAAATTGGATACATTCATTTTGCTTACAAATGAAGGGCCTAGCTTGGAGAAGGATGAACATTGGAGCAAGAACAAGCATAGAGATGATGGCAAAGCAAGGGGACAAGAACGGAGTTACAAGTGATGATTTCAGGACTTTGAAGCCACCATAATGAGTGCATGAAGCCTTGGACGAAATATACAAGATGCCACTTCATAAATTTCGTCCAGAGGCTATTCTAGGTGTCGCGTCACCTTATTATTGGGCCAGGCCCATGTAATTTCGAAATACATAAATATAGGCTATTTTAGAGTCCGTATGTGTGGGGAAACAAGAGATAGGGTTAGTTTGGACCCCCACCAAGGGCCACGAAATTCACCCCTCTTCCTCCATATATACAGCCCTTAGGGCACCGCTTAGACTCTAGGTTTTGTTTAGATTAAAAGTTCGCCATAGCTGCAACTTCGCAGCATTTCGCTTGTGTTCAACGACTGCACAAAGGCGCCACAGAACCCCACCTTGATCAATAAAGCTTTCATCTTATATTCGCAATATCCAGATTGCAATCTCGCTTTCTTGCTTGTTCTTCGCTTGCTCGCAGGAAATGCACTCGTGGTCGTTGATCGTGCTCGGCGTGGTCAATAACCTCTCGGAGTTGGTTTAGCGATTGCTAAGGCGCGACGTCCTCGCACGCTCGTAGTCGGATCGTCAAAGTCGACTTCCACCAAAGCGAAATCCACCATCTCATCGAAAGACGGGACACCTCCGCCTCTATCAAAGATGAATCAAGTTCACTCAAATGCGGATAATGAAATAGCACTATTGGTACCGATCCTTGTCGATTCTCACACCTACACAAGTAAAAGCTTTTGGTGGAGCTTGGTTAGGATGGTGGCACAAAATTGATTGCAATTGTTAGCTTGACTCAAAAATGTTGAAGAAGATTCACAAATTCGCATATGCAACAAGTAGACCAAGCAAGTAGTGGTACACGGAAACACACACGCAAATAGATAAATGGGATTGTGCAAACAAAAAATGAGCCAAAATGTGGAATCCACGAAAATGCTCTTGTTGCACAATACTAGAGAGACGCTAGCACGATTGCACTATAGGCGGATACGTAGCTTGTGCACAACCTACTAGGCAAAAATGCAACGATCTCTATCCCAAGTATGCTATGTGTATGCTATATCGGTGCAATGATCCAAGATGATCTTATATGACAATCTTAATGTTGTATGATGCTATGCTTGTTGCTTATAAGCTCTTTGCTTATCTTTCCTCTTTGCTTAAAAGCTTGAGTGGCTCTTTCTCTTTTGAGTTCTTTTCTTATGCAAACTTCACGAACCAAGATAGCAATTGTGTATGCGATGACAACTTTGTGACACACAAGTTGATTCCAAGATATGCACCACGATTGTATGTATGATATGGTGTATGCAACTAATGTGCACAAGTCATGTTGCCGGCAATACTCAATGGCTAGTCTCGATGGGTAAGCAACGCAAAAGATGGTATATGATGGTTTTCAATGCAATTGCAAGGTATGACAAAGATGTCGACGAAGTTACCGTCCGTGGCGAAGATGAGTAGCCGACCAAAATGAGCGTTTGTTGTTGATGTCACACCGCGCCTAAATAGCCGAAACACAAGAGGACACGGAAATCTCACTCAAATTGTCGAACGCAAATTCGAATGGTAGTACGGAGGTTGAGTGTTGGGGTTTGGCAAGTGGAAATGATGGTAGATGGGGTGGGGAGGATGTATGTATTTGTGGATGGTGGTGGAGGTGGATGGTGGACTGCAGAACTGCAGTTTCGGCAGAGGAAGCCGGATGATCCGGGCCAAGAGCCGGATGATCCGGGCGAGTCCGGATGATCCGGGACTTGGTCCGGATGATCCGGGTAGGTCAACCACGCACAGGAACAGCTCGAGAAGAACACGAAAATGGTGGCAAATTTGACGATTTCGGCGATTTTGGATGGATTTCGAGGGGAAGAAGGTGGGGAAACACAAGATCCACGAGTTACACACCGAATCCACGAATCAAAATCAACAAAACATCATCAAAACTAACAAATCACAAAAAAAATTGGGGGGTATTTTTGTGGGGATTTTCGGATTTTAGGACGAAAACAACAAAATCAAGCTAGAAATCACGGGGTAGGGGCTCCAAAAACGTGATCAACGTGGCTCATGATACCATATGATGTAGGGTGGAACCATAATTCATCGATCTTTCACATTTGGAGGGGATCCTATGGAGGAAACACGAAGAACACGCGGAAGCACGAGGGGAAACACGAGGAAAACGAGGGTGGAACACTCAACCAACAAGGAATCGATCACACAAGTGCTAGATCAACATACACACATGAGATCCACAAGGTACATAGTCAACTAGGGTAAGGATACAAAGGAACCGTTCATCTCCCGGAGGAGGCCTTGAATCCACGAGGGGATCTGCCCAAAGAGGGGTCTTGTATCCGATGAGGGATCTTCTCCTAGACGGAGGTCCTGATCTCCGAGGAGAAGTAACCGAGTGGATGAGCAAAGGCTCTCACACAAATATGAGCTAATCCAATGCCGAGTCTCAAAGTGAGGAGAGGGGTCCTATATATAGTCAGGAGAAGGGGTACATGGGCTCAGCCCAACACGCGCCATGAGCCTCGGCCGGATGATCCGGACGGGGTCCGGATGATCCGGGCTGGTCAGATGATCCGGCGGGGACCTGGATGAGCCGGAGGGTCGGCTGATGGTCGCGAGGGGCCGGATGTCCGGCTGGTGGTCCGGACGTCCGGGCGGGGTCCGGATGATCCGGGACGAGACCCGGATGGTCCGGCTTCGGGGGAGAGCTTCTGTTGCCTTCGTTCGTTGTAGCCGGATCATCCGGACCGGGGTCCGGATCATCCGGGCTCTGTCCGGATCGTCCAGGCCTCCGTCCGGATCGTCCGGTCTCTTTGGTCCTTGTTGCTTTCTTCTCTCTGTCTTCATGCCTGCCTTCCACTTCCGGTTCTCCTCGCTTCCTAGCATCTTCATGGTCGACTCCTTGGTGCCGGAGTATGCATAGAGTTTCCGTTTGAGGTAGTAACCATGTCTCATATGAATCGAAGGAGAGTTGTGAGAGGAGTGATGTCACCTCGGTTTCAAGAGCTCTTGCACGTGCTCGAGTCATTGGTCCTTGTGATGTTGTAGGTGTTGATGTAGAGTCCATGGGGATGATGGAAGGATGCTCCGCATCATATCCCTCCTTCAAAGGATCCGACCTCGGATCTAGATCTTCATCACCATGGAAAGGCGAGAGGTCTTTGACGTTGAAGGTGTCGCTCATGTTGTACTTGTCGCTTGGTAGGTCGAGCTTGTAGGCGTTGTTGTTGTAGCGCGCTAACACCTTGAAGGGTCCATCGGCTCGAGGTAGAAGTTTGGACTTTCGTTCGTTGGGGAAGCGTTCCTTGCGAAGGTGTAGCCACACGAGATCACCTATGTTGAAGATCATGGGTTGCTTGTTGATGTTGAGCTTGGACGCTAGTCGTTGTACTTGGCGCTCAATGGTGTTTCTTGTATCTTCATGCATCTTCTTGATGTAGCTTGCATGGGCACTTGCGTCGAGGTTGGTGCGCTCTTGTAGAGGTAGAGGTAGAATGTCCAATGGGGACAATGGGTTGAAGCCGTAGACGACCTCGAAGGGGGACTTGCCGGTCGTCGGATGTCTTGCGCGGTTGTAGGCATACTCGGCGATGGGTAGACACGTCTCCCACTCCTTGATGTTCTTCTTGATCAACACGCGAAGTAGAGTGGAGAGCGTCCGGTTCGTCACCTCCGTTTGGCCGTCGGTTTGAGGGTGGTATGGGGAGGAGAACAAGAGCTTGATTCCGAGCTTGGCGCAAAGAGTTTTCCAAAAGTAACTCAAGAACTTGACGTGGCGGTCGGAGACGATTGACTTTGGTACTCCATGGAGGCGCAAGATTTCCCTACAAAAGAGATTTGCAATATGTGAAGCATCGTCTACCTTGTTGCAAGGGATGAAATGTGCCATTTTAGAAAATCGGTCCACACCAACAAATACGGAGTCCTTTCCATTTTGAGTTCTAGGCAAACCAAGTACAAAGTCCATGCTAATGTCTTCCCAAGGTTGATAAGGAATAGGAAGAGGCATATAAAGACCATGAGATTGAGCTTTTGACTTAGCTTTGCGGCATGTTGAGCATCTTGTGGTGAAGCGTGATACGTCTTGAAACATCTTTGGCCAAAAGTAGTTCTTGGAGAGCGTGGCGAATGTCTTGTCGCGTCCAAAGTGTCCCATGAGTCCACCTCCATGAGCCTCTTGCAAAAGGAGCAAACGAAGAGAAGACTCGGGTATGCATAGTTTGTTAGCTCTCATAAGATAACCATCCTTGAGGTAATATTGTTCCCAAGATGTATGCGTCAAACATTTAGCATAATGAGGTGCAAAAGATGGATCACTAGCATACAAATCCTTTATGTGCTCAAAGCCTATGACATTCAACTCAAGTTGGGTGACGAGTGTGCATATGCGTGAAAGTGCATCGGCAACTACATTTTCCTTGCCCTTAATGTACTTGATCACATACGGAAAAGATTCAATAAATTCACTCCATTTGGCATGACGCTTGTTCAATTTAGTTTGACCTTTTAAGTACTTAAGTGTTTCATGATCGGTATGGATGACAAACTCATGAGGTCTAAGATAATGTTCCCAAACATGTAGGACACACACTAAAGCATACAATTCCTTGTCATATACGGGATAGTTAAGTTGAGCACCGGAGAGTTTTTCACTAAAATAAGCAATGACTCGTTTTTCTTGCATTAAAACTCCGCCAATTCCGGTACCACTTGCATCACAATGAACCTCAAAAGTTTTGTCAAAATTGGGCAAAGCAAGAATCGGAGCATGAGTAAGCAAGGACTTAAGCTCATTGAAAGCGTTGGATTGCAAAGGTCCCCAAACAAAAGGAGTATTCTTCTTACTCAAAGCATGCAAAGGAGCTGCAATAGTGCTAAAGTTTTCACAAAGCGATTTATAAAAACCCGCAAGACCGAGGAAACTTCGCACTTGTTGTAAATTGGTGGGTTGGGGCCAAGTTTTAATTGCTTTGATCTTAGTTTCATCAACATGGACACCCTTGGAAGAGACAACGAAACCCAAGAAAACCACTTTGTCAACGCCAAAAGTGCATTTTTTCAAGTTGGCATAAAGACTTTCCTTTCGAAGTGTTTGCAAAACTAGCTTAACATGATCAAGATGCTCTTTCATGGTTTTGCAAAACACAAGAATATCATCGAAGTAAACCACAACAAAGATTCCAATGTATGGACAAAGTACATGATGCATGAGACGCACAAAAGTTCCGGGAGCTTCCGACAAACCCATAGGCATAACCAACCATTCATATAAGCCAAATTTTGTTTTGAAAGCAGTTTTCCATTCATCACCCTCATGAATGCGGATTTGATAATAGCCACTTTTAAGATCGATTTTTGAGAAAAAGTTGGCTCCACTAAGTTCATCAAGCATATCATCTAAGCGAGGAATGGGATGCCTATAGCGCACGGTGATAGCATTTATAGGTCAATCGGAGCACAAGCGGAAACTTCCATCGGGTTTAGGCACAAGTATAACGGGCACGGCACAAGGGCTTAAGCTTTCACGTACATGACCGTTGTCGATTAGTTGTTGTACTTGCCGTTGAATCTCCTTGGTTTCTTCGGGATTGACACGGTAGGGAGCTTTGTTTGGAATTGGCGCCCGGGATGAGGTCGATTCGATGCTCAATGCCTCAAGAGGAGGTAGACCCGAGGTAGCTCATCGGGAAAACATCTTGAAATTCCTGCAAAAGAGATTGAAACACCAAAGGTAGCTCATGAGTGGTGTTAGTTTTTGGTTCTCCATCCTTGCACACAAGGACAAAGTGCATCACACTCGATGGGTTCTCACACACTTTTCTCATCTCATGTTTGGTGGCGAATAGTATGGGGTTTTTCTCTCTAGGCGAAGAGGCGCTCAAATTTGGCTTGTGGCTCTCACTCACTTTTTGGTGGCTCACTTTCTCACTCTTCTCTCTTTGGTTGGTGGCTTGTCTGTCGGCTATCACTTGACTAGGAGACATGGGTCGTAGGACATGTTCTTTGCCTTTCATCTTGAAGCAATAGTGGTTTGTACGCCCATTGTGGTAGACACCACGGTCGAATTGCCATGGCCGACCAAGGAGGAGGTGGCAAACGGTCATTGCGACCACATCACACTCCAAAGTGTCTTCATATGCACCGATTTTGAAGGATACTTGGACCGTATGCTCAACTCGTATAGTGCCGGAGTCACTTAGCCATTGAACCTTGTAGGTTTGCGGATGCTTCTTCTTGACCAATTGGAGCTTGGAGCATAGTTCTTCGCTTGCCAAATTGATAGAGGCCAGGGTGTCCCGATCTTTCGATGAGATGATAACTATCGATTTGGTGAGACGACTTTGACGATCCGACTACAAACGTGCACGACGTTGCGCCTTAGCAATCGCTAAACCAACTCCGAGAGGTTATTGACCACGCCGGAGCACAATCAACCTGACCACGAAGGTCTATTCCTGCAAGCAATCGAAGAACAAGCAAGAATATGATAAAAGCAATCTGAATATTGCGAGTATGTATAAAGTATTGATAAAGGTGGGGATCCGTAAGCGGTCTTGGTCTGGTCGTTAGACACAAACGAAGTACACGAAGTTGCAATCACTAAGTTTTAACTAAACAAATCCCAAGGGAAAAAGCTACTAGATGGATCTACTTATATAGGAGCAAGGGGTGGCCGCCAAGGAGGTGGGAGGACGTCCCAAGACAGTCTAAAACTAACCCTAGGTCGTACAAGGCCAATGGGCCCAAGTGAAGGTGACGTAACACCTTTGGACTTGTAGTTTGACTCGGATTCTGGTGCAGCGTCAGATTGTTTCGTCCGTAACTGAACGCTCCGGACGGATTTTAAGGTGATTCCAATTGCGCTGGAAAGAGCATGAAATCTACTTTCCAACAAAGAAAGAATCACCCAATTCGGAGTCCGTATGAAAATGTTGTTTGCCTTTTGAGTCAGGTATGTCTGTGCAGTCCGAATCTGTATCCAGAACGTGAGAGACTTGGACTCTATCTTCTCTTGGCCCAAAAGTGACGTGAGAAGATTTTTTGAACAGCACCTAAACTTCTCCTTTTCCCTTATCTTCATATGTGGATTGTACAAATGTCCCATACACCTGCAATTAGACAAAACACAAAAGTATGTGAAGTATTTTTGTTCTGGATAACATAAATATATTATTGAAAAGTTTGCACTAGAAATCACCTGACAAATATGCAAGTATGCAATATTTTTGGTCTTATCCAAGGTAGTCATGTCCTCATCATCCTCCCCTTCTTGAAAACAAAGCCGTCCTCGGTGTTGCTTAATCTTAAATGTGGCTAACGAAAGAGACAAGGTGTACATGTTGTATATGTATACGTCATCCATTTTTACTTCCCTTGATTTTTGCATATATGACACATGAATAGATGAGTAACTTGCATAGTTCATAAAATATAAAGCCAACAAATTAGCACAAGAACTAGAAGGCATGAAAATATTGCAACTCAGTTTGCACATATAAGTGAAGCTCTTATTTATTTCAAAAGATTGACAATGTTCATCATTAAACCATCCCAACATTGGTGAATAAACCTTATTTGAATCAAATTTACATGCTACAACATGCTTAGATAAGCAAACATGCAATGAGTCATTCGACACAGAATCATCACCAAGATTAGAGGTCATATCAAAATGATTAAACATTGATTCTTTTGCATCAACAGTTAATTCAATGGGTGCTCTCAAAATTGTTGGTATTTCAGTTGTTTGATCACATGGCAAAGTCAAATTATCAATATAATCCTCTAAAATAGGTGGTGTGATCAAAGTAGTGGGTAGCTCAACACATGATGTATTCAAGTTAACTAGGCATGCATCATTCTCATGTAAAAGTGGAAAATATGTACCTTTGTCATTACCTCTTATAGTCAACTCAGATGATGCAGGCACTCTCGATGGTGATGTGTCACATGGTGAAGATGATGTAGTCCTCGCAACAACGGATGTGGTTGTCATAGTACGCCTAGTAGTTGAATAAACATCTGTATCAACAGTTGGAATGTGCACCGTCGCTTGTTCTCCTTGTGAGCAACACGTCGTTTTATTTCTGTTCAGCTTTGCAAGCAAGACGAAACAAATGGTCCATAGGATAACACTCTTCATGAATTAGTATCTCCTGAATATTATGGTTTAATCCTCCCAAAATCTATCCATAAAATCTTCTTCACTTTCTTCTAAAATGAGTGCAACAAGGTAGTTTGTAAATCATCATAATATTTTATTACGGTGTCACTACCTTGTTTTAAATGTTCCAGTTTTTAATCATGCCACGAGTATAATAAACATCGATTTAATCTATCTCTCATGACATGTTTTAAATCATCCCAAGTATTAGGTACATAATCAGGTGTAACCGACAATATTCACTCCACCAAACTAGAGCATAACCAGTGAAAGAATCAACCGCAACCGTAACTTTTTTACGTTCATCAAAATTATGGGAAGCAAATATATTATTTATGTCTAACTCCCATTCAATATATAAAGCAGGTCTAAAACGGCCATTAAATGGTGGTATAAAAACATGAACCTGATCATGTGCATTTGGATGTTTGTGCACCTCTCGTGACGGTTGTGGTATTTGCATAGGTGGGGCATGTCTCCCTTGATCGACAAAGCTCATGAATTGACTCGATCCTGTCATGATTAGTAGAACAAGAAACAAAATCCAAAAATAATGTTCCTATAACTACTAGGATGTGGTGGTAAAACGCTCACAAGAAAGCAAATATCAATGTCTTACAAGTTCTTACCATGCAGCAAAGCGGTGATCGGCAACCAGCGTGTCAAGTAACTCGAATATTGAGTAAAGCGATTGCCGGTGAGCGTATGTATACACGGTGCAGAAATATGTGGAGCTGGGTTGGCTATATATGGTAGCAAAAGATTAGCAATAATCAATTCAAAGATGCAATGTTGAATAAACGCTCAACGACGCAGTCTTGGCTGGTCCTAGGCTAGACCGGACTAGAGACGCGAGCCTAGAACACTAATGAGGTCACGGCGTAGCACAACTAGCATCATTGAAGGATACTAAGTAGCTCTTGACAGCAAGATATAAGTGAAGATAATGATGAAAAAACAACTACCAAGCAGGATATACAACAACTCTCTCTCCAACTTTCCTCTTGAAAAGTTTGAGCCAATTTTCTGATAAATTCTTGCAAAGAATGCTACTAACTCAAGCTTTCCAATGCAAAAAGAATCACTCAATTCCGAGTTGATATGAGGAGTCAAAGAATTCTAAAACTGGCCTGAAAAATTGGAACAAGCTGTGTTCACGAACTTCGAAGGGCAAAAAGACCTATTTAGAAGCCGATTTTGAGGTGCCAAATATTGAACAAGCTTCTGCAATTATTTACATGTGGCTCATCTCTAGCTTCAATTTTAGTACTCAGGAAGCCAAAACGGACTTCGTATGAGGAAGATACACCTGTTTTACTGTGCAGTGCGCAAAATAGATTCTAATCCGAATTCAGGTACGAGATTGATTCTAGATAGATCTGATTTTTTTCTTCTCTCTTTTTTTCCTCACGCTTTTTTTCTTTTTCTTCTCTCTCTTTTTCTTTTTTTTTCTTTCCTTTTTTTCTCTCTTTTTTTTCTCTATTTTTTTCTCCCTCTTTCCAAGACAAACTAGATAAGATGCAGATTGGATCAGGCGAAGATGTGAATGACCTCAACTATGATTATGACAATGAACAACGCGTAGCACGTGGTGGAAATTAATAGATGGGATGATGGACAGTGGAAGGGATAATGATGTAGCGGCGGCGTGACTAATGTGAACATAACTCGAAACTCTAAAGGAACTAGACACTAAGACCAGCAACTGACACGACGATGCAACCGATAATTCAACTATGCAAGCAACGAATAGAAAATTGCAAAGGCTCAGATCGGCTTGGATAAAGGATGAACAGATCTAACTTTTTGTGGCTTTTTCATGGACTATAGGTATGAATGATGATGCGATCTAAACTATGAAAAACTGTAAAATCTCACCGAGCAACCTGAAAACCGATACCACTTGATATAGGCGGGTGTCCCGATCTTTCGATGAGATGATAACTATCGATTTGGTGGAGACGACTTTGACGATCCGACTACAAACGTGCACGACGTTGCGCCTTAGCAATCGCTAAACCAACTTCGAGAGGTTATTGACCACGCCGAGCACAATCAACTCGACCACGAAGGTCTATTCCTGCAAGCAATCGAAGAACAAGCAAGAATATGATAAAAGCAATCTGAATATTGCGAGTATGTATGAAGTATTGATAAAGGTGGGGATCCGTAAGCGGTCTTGGTCTGGTCGTTGGACACAAACGAAGTACACGAAGTTGCAATGGCTAACTTTTAACTAAACAAATCCCAAGGGAAAAAGCTACTAGATGGATCTATTTATATAGGAGCAAGGGGTGGCGGCCAAGGAGGTGGGAGGACGTCCCAAGGCAGCCTAAAACTAACCCTAGGTCCTACAAGGCCAATGGGCCCAAGTGGAGGTGACGTAACACCTTTGGACTTGTAGTTTGACTCGGATTCTGGTGCAGCGTCAGATTGTTTCGTCCGTAACTCAACGCTCCGGACGGATTTTAAGGTGATTCCAATTGTGCTGGAAAGAGCATGAAATCTACTTTCCAACAAAGGAAGAATCACCCAATTTGGAGTCCGTATGAAAAAGTTGTTGGCGTTTTGAGTCAGGTATGTCTGTGCAGTCCGAATCTGAATCCAGAACGTGAGAGACTTGGACTCTATCTTCTCTTGGCCCAAAAGTGAAGTGAGAAGACTTTTTGAACAGCACCTAAACTTCTCCTTTTCCCTTATCTTCATATGTGAATTGTACAAATGTCCCATACACCTGCAATTAGACAAAACACAAAAGTATGTGAAGTATTTTTGTTCTGGATAACATAAATATATTATTGAATAGTTTGCACTAAAAATCACCTGACAAATATGCATGCATGCAATATTTTTGGTCTTATCCAAGGTAGTCATGTCCTCATCACAAATTGTGGCAACTACCTCCATCGATGATGACCTTGACGGATCTCCCATTGATGCCGGCCTTTGTGTGGAAGATGTGGCATCGTTGGTCTTCTTCTTGGTGATGTTGAAGTGTCAAGACTTTGGAGACAACAAGAGCGGGGCTTGTATCTTCGTCACAAAAGACTTGATCATCTTCATCCTCATTGATGTGCCGGTGCATGGCCACTTGCTCAATAGCGTCCATTTCATCTTCACTCATTGAGTCGTAGGTGCCATCGTCGTTGAGTATCATGGTACGCTTGTTTGTGCATTCATATGACTTGTGACCTCGGCCGCCGCAAGTAAAACACTTGAAGGAGCTTGTCTTGACGGTCTCATCGGTTGGAGTAGATGATGAAGCACGCGGCTTGGAGTTGCTTGTAGTAGGAGGAGGACGACTTGAACTTGTAGAAGTTTTCTTGTAACTTGACTTGTCGTCGTTGCTTGAAAAAGGCTTGGTTGATGTCGAAGTTGGAGTAGTTGTTGAAGCTTGGTTGTTGGAGAGGCCGTATGTCTTGGATGAGTACTTGGCGTACTTGAAGTCATCTTGCACTTGTCGTTCCGCCTTTGTAGCTTGATGCACGAGCTCAATGAGGTTGGAATAAGGTTGGAAGTCGGCGATCTTCTTGATGGGATGGTTGAGTCCATTCAAGAATCGTGCCATTGTTTGCTCATCATCTTCCTTGACATTGGCTCGAATCATGGCAATCTCCATCTCTTTGTAGTATTCTTCAACACTCTTTGTTCCTTGTTTGAGGAGTTGTAGCTTCTTGAAGAGATCACGGTTGTAGTAGGTGGGCACAAAACGTGCTCTCATGACATCCTTCATTTGAGCCCAAGTTGTGATTGGAGGTTCACCTCTTGCTTGTCGGCGCTCAAGGACTTCTTCCCACCATATGAGCACATAGTCTTGGAACTCAAGTGATGCCATAGCGATGTTCTTCTCTTCCTCATAGTTGTGCAAACGAAAGATTTTGTCGACCTTCAATGCCCATGAGAGGTACTCTTCGGGATCATTGGTTCCATTGAACTTGGGCATAGTGAACTTGAGCTTGCCATAGCGTTGCTCTTCATTGTGTTGAGGTCGAAGTTGATGATGACGTTCTTGTCGTGGAGGGTAATCATCCTCATGTTGCTCTTGGCGAGGAGGAAGTCCATGATCAACTTGTTCTTGTTGACCTTGAGGTTGAGGTTGAGCTTGAGGAGCTTGACGTTGCGCACGCGGATGGTAGTTCCTCTCTTGTATTTCTTCACGAAGTGCTTCCTCTTGATTGCGCCTTTCGCGATTGCGGTTGTCGAGCTCGAGTTGATGCTTGAAGGCGCGTTCGCCTCAAGAGCTTGTGCTTCGCGTTGTTGTTGTTGAAGACGCTTAGTCTCGGCGCCTTGTTGCTCTTGGTGTAGGCGCTTCGTTCTTGTTCTTGTTTGTGGCGAAGACGTTGTCGTTCTTGTGCTTGAGCAAACGCCATTTGGCTCGATTGAGGACGAGGAACTTCTTCATCAACTTGCTCTTGGAGATTCTTGTCGTGTAGCGGGTTGCGAGATGCATGTCGGTCTTGACGCGCGGCTCTACGAAGGATGTTCGATGACGGTGTACTTGTGTCGGAGAAGGAGTCGTCGGAGTGGCGACTTGAGTGGCTCCGTCTTGAGTGTGAAGAGGTAGAAGTACGCCGGTTCACCAACAACGCGGGATCTCGTCCATTCTTGCATCGTTCTCTTTCTTGTCTTGTCGAGTTTGTTGTCGAAGTAATCGCGTGTACGTTTCTCGGAGAGTCGCAAGTCGGTGGAGAGGTTGTCGATGCATTCGCTCATTGCTTGTTGCTCTTGATGGAGAGCTCGTTGCGCGCCAAAGAGGTGGCTCTTGGTGACGTATGATGACATGTCGTCGTCTTGCTCAAGGAAGAGTGGATTTGTAGAAGAACTTGGCCTATCCATCATTTCAAGCAAATTGTGAGTTGTAGAAGGAAAAGAATGAATACCAATGTACCTTTGACCGAGGTTGAAAATGAATCAAGTTCACTCAAATGCGGACAATGAAATAGCACTATTGGTACTGATCCTTGTCGATTCTCACACCTACACAAGTAAAAGCTTTTGGTGGAGCTTGGTTAGGATGGTGGCACAAAATTGATTGCAATCGTTAGCTTGACTCAAAAATGTTGAAGAAGATTCGCAAATTCGCATATGCAACAAGTAGACCAAGCAAGTAGTGGTACACGGAAACACACACGCAAATAGATAAATGGGATTGTGCAAACCAAAAGTGAGCCAAAATGTGGAATCCACGAAAATGCTCTTGTTGCACAATACTAGAGAGACGCTAGCACGATTGCACAATAGGCGGATACGGAGCTTGTGCACAACCTACTAGGCAAAAATGCAACGATCTCTATCCCACGTATGCTATATGTATGGTGTATCGGTGTAATGATCCAAGATGATCTTATATGACAATCTTAATGTCGTATGATGCTATGCTTGTTGCTTATAAGCTCTTTGCTTATCTTCCCTCTTTGCTTAAAAGCTTGAGTGTCTCTTTCTCTTTTGAGCTCTTTTCTTATGCAAACTAGACGAACTAAGATAGCAATTGTGTATGCGATGACAACTTTGTGACACACAAGTTGATTCCGAGATATGCACCTCGATTGTATGTATGATATGGTGTATGCAACTAATGTGCACAAGTCACGTTGCCGGCAATACTCAAAGGCTAGTCTCGGTGGGTAAGCAACGCAAAAGATGGTATATGATGGCTATCAATGCAATTGCAAGGTATGACAAAGAAGTCGTCGATGTTACCGTCCATAGCGAAGATGAGTAGCCGACCAAAGTGAGCGTTTGTTGTTGATGTCACACCGCGCCTAAATAGCCGAAACACAAGAGGACACGGAAATCTCACTCAAATTGTTGAACTCAAAATCGAATGGTAGTACGGAGGTTGAGTCTTGGGGTTTGGCAAGTGGAGATGGTGGTGGATAGGGTGGGGAGGATGTATGGATGTGTGGATGGTGGTGGAGGTGAATGGTGGACTGCAGAACTGCAGTTTCGGCAGAGGAAGCCGGATGATCCGGGCCAGGAGCCGGATGATCCGGGCGAGTCCGGATGATCCGGGACTAGGCCCGGATGATCCGGGCAGGTCAACCACACACGGGAATGCTCGGGAATGGTATCATGAGCCACGTTGATCACGTTTTTGGAGCCCCTACCTCGTGATTTCTAGCTTGATTTTGTTGTTTTCGTCCTAAAAACCCGAAAATCCCCACAAAAATACCCCCAAATTTTTTGTGATTTGTTAGTTTTGATGATGTTTTGTTGATTTTGATCCATGGATTTGCTTGGTTTCAAGTGGATCTAGCTTTCCCCCAAGTTTCCCCACCTTCCATCCACGAAATCCCTCAAATTTTGCCCCGAAAATCATCCATTTCCGCCCAAAAATTCGTCCCGAGAGCAAATCCCGCGGGTTGACTTGGCGGATCATCCGGACCTTCTCCGGATCATCCGGACCAAGCTCGATCACCGGGCGCCCGGACGTCCGGATAAATCACGCACCAAAAAATAGAACCGGCGCTGACGAACCCGGATCATCCGGATGTCCTCCCGGATCATCCGGACATAGCCCGGATGAGCTGGACCTCCTCCCGGATGTCCGGTTACACTGAAAACTCAAGCTAGAAATCACGAGGTAGGGGCTCCAAAAACGTGATCAACGTGGCTCATGATACCATATGATGTAGGGTGGAACCCTAATTCGCCGATCTTTCACGTTTGGAGGATCCTACGGAGGAACACGAAGAACGCGGAAGAACGAGAGGAAATCACGGGAAGAACGAGAGAGACACTCAACCGACAAGAGATCAATCACACAAGGTCTAGATCATCGAAGCACGAGTGATACATGGTCCAAAATCAACAAAGGAAAGATACAAAGGTAGCCGTTCTTCTCCGGAGGAGGTCTTGCATCCACGAGGGATCTTCCCTAGGTAGGGGTCTCGAATTGAATGGATCTTCTCCTAGACGGAGGTCCCGATCTCCGAGGAGAAGTACCGTGGATGAGCAAAGGCTCTCACACACAAATATGAGCTAATCCAATGCTAAGTCTCAAAGTGAGGAGAGGGGTCCTATATATAGAGTCGGGGCGAAGGGTACATGGGCTCACCAACAAGCGCCTACAGGCGTTGGCGGATGATCCGGGCGACGGTCCGGATGATCCGGCTGGTCCGGATGATCCGGTGGGGCCCGGATGGTCCGGTGCTCTGCGGGTGACGGCGTGGGGCGGACGTCCGGTGGCGGTCCGGATGTCCGGCGGGATCCGGATGATCCGGCCGGGTCCGATGATCCGGCTTCAGCGTGGAGGTTCTGTTGCCTTGATCGATTTAGCGGATCGTCCAACCGGGTCCGGATCATCCGGCTCTGTCCGCATCGTCCGGCCTCCGTCCGGATCGTCCGGCCTCTTTGGTCCTGGTTGCTTCTTCCTCTCCGTCTTCGCGTATGTCTTCCGCTTCCGCTTCTCCTTGCTTCCTAGCTTCTTCATGGTCGACTCCTTGGTGCCTGAGTATGCATAGAGTTTCCGTTTGAGGTAGTAACCATGTCTCATGTGAATCGAAGGAGAGTTGTGAGAGGAGTGATGTCACCTCGGTTACAAGAGGTCTTGCACGTGCTCGAGTCATCGGTCCTTCTGGTGTTGTAGGTGTTGATGTAGAGTCCATGGGGATGATGGAAGGATGCTCCGCATCACCCTTGCTCGACCTTCTTGTCACCGTCTTGGTGTAGGAGGCCCATATGATGTGGCACCTCATAGCTCGTCTCCATGACCAAGGGAGTTTCCCATGCTCGGCCATCTTCCTTGAGGGGCTTCCGAAGATGGAAGTGTCACCCTCACTCGTGGTTGGTCGCCTTGGACTTGATGAAGTCGATGTAGGCGTACTCGTGGGAAGTAGGCGAAGATGCCATACATCCAAAGGCGAAGATGCCTTGATAGCACTTGGCGAAGATGCCAAAGTGGTTGATGTAGCCGTAGCGCCTCTTGGTGGTGGTCATCTCGCGGTCTTCTTTTGTGCTCTTGAAGCTTGGACTTGGCGTGAAGTAGGTCTTGTTGGGACTTGTGCATTTGCGCTTGTGGAGCATCTTCATGATGATGATGTTGTTGTCGTGCTTGAGCTCGTAGTAGATGTCGTTAAATCGTAAATCGTGCACATGTTGCTTGAGGTGACTTGGCCTTCATGGCGATGTGGATCGTGAACGTGATGATGATCGCCATGTAGATGTGGACGAGGACGATTTGCACTTGCATCTTTTTCGCGCTCCGAAGACTTGTGGCTTGACCGTCATCGTCTTGAGGATGATGAAGGGGAAGAAGACTTGATCAAGGCTCTAATCTCCTCCATCCTTGCATCTTGCTCCTCTTTATGTGCGGCAAGCTTCTTGTCGATGTAGTCCCTTTTCCTTGCTTCGGAGTGACGAATGTCGATGGAGATGTTCTCGATGCGCTCTTGCAATCTTGATTGTGCGCCTTGTATTTGTCGTTGTAGATCGAAGATTGACGCTTTTGAGATGTAGTTGTTCACGCCGTCGTTGTTGTCGTAGACCGGAGAGGAAATGCCTTGCCTATCCATCACAAGACTCGAGCAAATATGAGTGGGAGAAAGAGAAGAACGTATACCAATGTACCTTTGACCATAGTTGAAGATGAATCAAGTTCACTCAAATGTGGACAATGAAATAGCACTATTGGTACCGATCCTTGTCGATTCTCACACCTACACAAGTAAGGCTTATAGTGGAGATCGGTGAGGATAGTGGTACAAAAATTTAATGCAAAATGTTAGCAAGAGTCAATAATGTTGAAAGAGATTCACAAATTCGCAAGCGAAACAAGTAGACCAATAGCAATGAAAGGTACACGGAAACACACACGGATAGATAAATGGGGTCGTGCAACCAAGGAATGAGCTCAAAATGTGGAATCCACCAAAACGCTCGTGTTGCACAACTCAAGAGAGACGCTAGCACGATTGCTCAATAGGCGGATACGACACTTGTGCACAACCTATAAGATGCAAAATGGATAAACTTCTATCCCAAGTATGCTATGTATGTATGGTTCCCGGTGTTTCTCTTTGCATGATATCATATGATGTAGATTTGACAATCTTATGTGCACTGGGGTATGGTGCTATGGCACTTGCTCACGAGCTCTTTGCTCTCTTTTTGCTTAAAAGCTTTTTTTTTCCTTTTTTTTCTATGGCCACTTTTGCACAATGCACAAACCAAGATAGCAATTGTGTATATGCGGGAACAAACTTGAGGCACAATGGATGATATGATACCAATATGATATGGTATGTATGCAATGGAATGGTGGATCACTAATGTGCACAAGTAACGTTGCCGGCAATACTCAAATGGCTAGTCTCGATAGGTAAGTGACGCAAAATGGGCTAGGGGTTAACAATGCAATTGCAAGGGAATATACAAAGGTGTCGTCGAGGTTACCGTCCTTTGCGATGATGAGTGGCGGTGTTCTTGGTGTAGATACCAAGATGATGGAGACTCGTCCCTAAGTAGCCGAAACACCTTAGGAAACGGAAAAACCGCAAACTCAAAATCTCAAATGACAAATGTCAAATGGTGGTAGCGAAAAGCGGTGGTGGTGTTGCACTAGGCAATGCGGAAGTGGAATGATGGGCTATACACGAGTCGGAGTTGAATTTGCCGTCCCTAAGTAGCCGAAACACCTTAGGAGACACCAGCCACAACTCAAACAAAATTGGGTTAAGTTGGGGTGGAATTGTATGGTGGGCAAGGTTATGCGGAAGTGGTGGTGGTGGTTGATGAAGAAGCAATTGTCCCTAAGTAGCCGAAACACCTTAGGAGACTTGATGTAGGGTGGAACCCTAATTCGTCGATCTTTCACGTTTGGAGGGGATCCTACGGAGGGAATACGAAGAACACGCGGAAGCACAAGGGAAAACACGGGGAAAACGAGAGAGAATCACTCAACCAACAAGGGAATCGATCACACAAGTGCTAGATCATCATACACATAAGAGATTCACGAGATCCAAAGTCAACAAAGGTAAGGATACAAAGGAACCGTTCTTCTCCAAGAGGAGGCCTTGATGTTCTTCCCTAGAAGGGTCTTGAATCCGCTTGGGGATCTTCTCCAAGAGGTCGTGAACTCCGAGGAGAAGTAACCAAGTGGATGAGCAAAGGCTCTCACACAAACATGAGCTAATCCAAGCTAACCCTAGCTAGGAGGAGGTGGGGGAGTTTATATAGCATATGTCCACGAAGGAGTAAGTGAGGAGGGATACATGGGCCTCTGGCCCGACTCTGCGATGCAAGCAGGGCGGTAGTACCGCCAAAGGGCGGTAGTACCGCTCAATGACAGTGCCGCTTGGGCTGAGCGGTAGTACCGGGCCGGATCGTCGAACACTAGTACTTGCCGGGTTGAGCGGTAGTGGCGGCGGCATGGGGCGGTAGTACCGCTGGCGTGCGTAGTACCGCTTACGGCGCGTAGTACCGCTCGTCCGGTCTTCTTCCGTCGTCGCTTCGAGCTTCCCTCGTGGATGGTGTAGTTGTTCCTTGGCGCTTGCACTCCTCCTCGTCGTCCTTAGTGTTCCGACAATACCTATGCATGCACACGAGTGGAGTGTCAAGTAGTATACCATCCTCGAAGGGTCAAGTGAGCACGTGTAAAGGAGATGATTCACCTTTGTGTATGTGAAGTACATGTCGCACGTGTCACTTGCCGAATGGACTCTTGACATGGTGATGTCCATAGGATGCTCCGCATCATCTCCCCTCCCTTGGGAAGGATCCGACCTCGGATCGTGATCCTCATCACCATGGAAACGGTTGTCATAGACGGACTTGTAGTTGGAAGAAGTTGAAGACATGGCGCAATCCAAGTAGTCCAAGGTGTCGCCGGAGTGATAGACATGCAAAAGAGCAAACACAAGCAACACTCGAAATACAATGGTTAGCGCACACAAAATGTCCATCATGTAAGAATGAGTCCGTGCGGTAAGATTGGTCGTGACAAAGCGCATGAAGCATATCAAGATGATCTAGAATGAGATGCAAAGCATTCATGGAGGAAATGCAATCATTGTGTAAACAAATGTGTTGTAAATATGATCTATGCAACCACGGTGCAAAATGATGTCATGGTGAGATGTTTTATCAATAGCATGAATATGGCAGTGGATGCTCAATATGTATATGTTATCATGCAATCGATGATGGACAATATGATCATGATGTATGAATATGCCTTCAAGGTAGATCACAACAAATTTGATAAGGAAATGCATAGCTCATATATCATGGATGACATGGGAATACAAGATGTAACAAGGCAATCACAATGTGAGTCAATCCATGCATAGGGTGCAAACTTGTGGTGAGTATGATACGTCCATCGAGCATGACATGTGTGAGCACAATCAACAAATATGAAGGTGTTGGTGTACCAAAGCTCGATGTCGAGGCATGAGTGGAGTGTC
The DNA here is from genome assembly GCA_021437245.1 of Aegilops speltoides. Classification (NCBI taxonomy): domain Eukaryota; kingdom Viridiplantae; phylum Streptophyta; class Magnoliopsida; order Poales; family Poaceae; genus Aegilops; species Aegilops speltoides. Next base: position 244,582,975 of record CM038146.1, read on the forward strand.
GAAGGTGCATCCAATAAGTGCAAGCGCTCCTCAATGTGAAGGTCCATGTAGCCAATCTCCAATGTCGCTCCTCCTTTCACGAGATGTATCATGTAGACAACAAGAAGGAAACAACAATGAAAGAGTGACCCATCCAATATGCATATTTGAGGATTGCTCAAAGAGAAGGAGTTCACCTTTATGAGAATGTCAAAAATGTTGGTGCCGCACATCATATATGCCTTCACATAACCAATATGTCGCATAACGGCATCACCTTGTGAAACCTCCAAAATGAAAGAACATGACAAACACTCGGAAAAACAAATGAGGTTAGCGGAAATGCAAAACCTATCATTCGAGTGGTAAGATACCCAACAAGTGTATGCATCATGCTCATCATAAGAAAGTACAAGGAGCGTGTCATAGTATGGAGGCATATGATGCAAGAACAACCATGTGCAATAGGCTCAATCAAACAAGCATGCATCACAAGTAAAGTGTCCAAATCTCCAAGATCAATAAGCATAGTAAGTTGGCACTCAATACAAGGTGATATGAGAGATGCAACTAATGGAGAAAAGAGACAATGATCATGACAAATCAAGTGAGAGGCATCAACATCTATGTCATCAACCCAAGAAAGCAAGTAATAGTGGAACATGGGTGATGCAACATAGCAAGCAATCATAGTGATCAAGTCAAGCAAGCTAGTAGTGCGAAGATGCAACATACTAGAAGGAATGATGGTAAGCATGTCATGTGTGCAAATAGTGGGCATGAATATTTCACATGACATAGCACAAGCATGAAAGCAAGATATGAGTAAAATGTCATCAATGTATTGGCGAGAGACCATATGTAAATAGCAATGGGGCATCATGACTCTCCCAACACAACAAGCATCAATATTATGGGGCACATGATAAACATGGCAATAGCAACAAGGATCTCCACCAAGCATGCAAATACACAATGGTATATCATAATGGTTCATCATGGGTAAATGCAAGCAAGGGTCACAATTGCATGGCAAAGGCATAGAAGCAAGCATAGCATGCAAAGTGAACACGGTAAAATGAGCATAAGGTGACAAGTTGTAAATGGCCCATAGCCGTGTGAGAGCCAAGTAGAGGAGTTGCGCGTAGTCCTTGCGCGAAGGGGACGGTGGTAAGGATAGTCCACGGGATCCCAAAGCATCGTTGCTCTCAAGAGCTCGTTTCGTCAACTCTTGGGATTGAGAGGTTGACGAGTATACGTGAGTACCTACACAAAACAAAGACAAAGGGAAAATTGTGTGTGCGTGGTAGATGTACACATCATCCATCATGATCGACGCGTGCGTGTGTTTGTTAGCACCAAATATCCAACGCTCAAATAAATGAGATCGTGATATAGGAACATGTCATCCATCATGATAGGTTTGTTATTATTTATGGCATAATGGAGACTCAAAGGATGTAATGCATCATGAGAAATATCTAGAGCATTGTTATTCATGGAATGCATAAGGTGCATACTATCATGGGAATCATGCAAAGTATGAAATGCATCAAGATCTCCTAATATGTATGAGGAAACTATGGGGGTCTCCTCATGAGCATGAGTAGCAACATCACATGGAGAATATTGACAACATCCAAAACAATGCATATTGAAACAATGTGATCATGGCATGACATAGTGGATGAATTATGTAAATCATGTAAAGGAAGCATGGCAATATCATCACAAGAGAAGCAAAAGCCAATGACCATCATCTCGTCATCTATGCCATAAGTGCAAATGGGATTGATTTTAATGGGGCATGCATAGTTACTATGTTGAAATTGAAATGAGGTAATATGAGAGATCTCACTCATAGCATATGACAAGTTCAATGGGTTGTCAAACATGATGTGACCAAAAGAATTTTCGCATGATATCCTATGAAGCATAGCATCACAACTAGGCAACTCAACATGCTCATCATCATATTCATCATAAATAGGTAAGTCAAGGCATGAAGAAGTCTCACTAGCATGAAGCATGGCAATAGGTTTGTCAACATCATGGGAGCAATCGATGTCAAGATAGTCCACTAGTGGGACAAGAGAAGCACCATCACCTATGTTACCTTTGGAGCATCGCTCATGTGTTGTAGGTGAGGTGTTGAAGATCGTCTCGTTGTCATCTTCATCTTGATGGAACCATGTGGGAGGTGCATCATCGTCCATCATGGCCATCGTCGTCTCCATAGGAGGTATGGACTCATCAATGGTAGGCGTGTCGTCATGTAGGAGACCTAGCACCAAAGAAGAAAACACACTAGGAGTAGAGGTTAAGGCGTTAGAAATCATAGTGGCCTCACATGCCGTGTCAACTACCTCACTCACTAAGTGTTGTGGCTCACTCACTCCCTCAAGGATGCTCTCACTCATATGGCTGGTGGAGTCACTCAAGTGGCTCTCAACCTCACATAGGATGTGTGGCATCTCGACATATGTGGGTGTCGGAGAGGTGTAGGTGCAAATGTCTCCATGTTCAACTCGTATCGCCGTGGTCGAAGGGATGGCCCTTGCTCGACCTTCATGTCGGTCGTCTTGTTGTTGGAGGTCCATATGATGTGGCACCTCATAGCTCGTCTCCATGACCGAAGGGAGTTTCCCATGCTCGGCCATCTTCCTTGGGGGGCTTCCGAAGATGGAAGTGTCACCCTCTCTCGTAGGTAGTCGCCTTGGACTTAATGAAGTCGATGTAGGCGTACTCGTGGGAAGTAGGCGAAGATGCCGTACGTCCAAAGGCGAAGATGCCTTGAGAACACTTGGCGAAGATGCCGAATTGGTTGATGTAGCCGTAGCGCCGTCTTGGTGGTTGTCGTCTCGCGGTCTTCTTTTGTGCTCTTGAAGCTTGGACTTGGCGTGTTGGGACTTGTGCATTTGCGCTTGTGGAGCATCTTCATGATGATGATGTTGTTGTCGTGCTTGAGCTCGTGGCGTTAAATCGTCGTCGTGCACATGTTGCTTGGAGGTGACTTGCCCTTCATGACGATGTGGATCACGAATGTGATGTTGGTCGCCATGTAGATGTTGACTTGGACAACTTGTGCTTGCATCTTGTTTGCGCTCCGAAGACTTGTGGCTTGACCGTCGTCGTCTTGAGGATGATGAAGGGGAAGAAGACTTGATCAAGGCTCTAATCTCCTCCATCCTTGCATCTTGCTCCTCTTTATGTGCGGCAAGCTTCTTGTCGATGTAGTCCCTTTTCCTTGCTTCGGAGTGACAAATGTCGATGGAGATGTTCTCGATGCGCTCTCGCAATCTTGATTGTGCGCCTTGTATTTGTCGTTGTAGATCGAAGATAGACGCTTTGGAGATGTAGTTGTTCACGCCGTCGTTGTTGTCGAGACCGGAGAGGAATGCCTTGCCTATCCATCACAAGACTCGAGCAAATATGAGTGGGAGAAAGAGAAGAACGTATACCAATGTACCTTTGACCAAAGTTGAAGATGAATCAAGTTCACTCAAATGTGGACAATGAAATAGCACTATTGGTACCAATCCTTGTCGGTTCTCACACCTACACAAGTAAAGCTTATAGTGGAGCTCGGTGAGGATAGTGGCACAAAAATTTAATGCAAAATGTTAGCAAGAGTCAATAATGTTGAAAGAGATTCACAAATTTGCAAGCGAAACAAGTAGACCAATAGTAATGAGAGGTACACGGAAACACACACACGGATAGATAAATGGGGTCGTGCAACCAAGGAATGAGCTCAAAATGTGGAATCCACCAAAACGCTCGTGTTGCACAACTCAAGAGAGACGCTAGCACGATTGCTCAATAGGCGGATCGACACTTGTGCACAACCTATAAGATGCAAAATGGATATTCTTTCTATCCCAAGTATGCTATGTATGTATGGTTCCCGTGTGTCTCTCAAGCATGATATCATATGATGTTGATTTGACAATCTTATGTGCAATGGGATGATGCTATGGCACTTGCTCACGAGCTCTTTGCTCTCTTTTTTTTTGCTTAAAAGCTTTTTCTCTTTTTTTTTCGCTATGGTCACTTTTGTACAATGCACAAACCAAGATAGCAATTGTGTATATGCGGGAACAAACATGAGGCACAATGGATGATATGATACCAATATGATATGGTATGTATGCAATGGGAGGTATGGACCACTAATGTGCACAAGTAACGTTGCCGGCAATACTCAAATGGCTAGTCTCGATAGGTAAGTGACGCAAAATGGGCTAGGGGTTAACAATGCAATTGCAAGGGAATATACAATGGTGTCGTCGAGGTTACCGTCCTTTGCGATGATGAGTGGCGGTGTTCTTGGTGTAGATACCAAGATGATGGAGACTCGTCCTAAGTAGCGAAACACCTTAGGAAGCGGAAAACCGCAACCTCAAAATCTCAAATGACAAATGTCAAAATGGTGGTAGCGGAAAGCGGTGGTGGTATGCACTTGGCAATGCGGAAGTGGGATGATGGGCTATACACGGTGTAAGAGTTGGAAGCACACGGTCCCTAAGTAGCCGAAACACCTTAGGAGACACAAGCCACAACTCAAATAAGCTCAAACAACTATTGGGTTAAGTTGGGTTGTCGGAAGTGTATGGTGGGCAAGGTTATGTGGAAGTGGTGGTGGTGGTGGTTGATGAAGAAGCAACCGTCCCTAAGTAGCCTAAACACCTTAGGAGACTCAAATCGCAACTCAAACAACCACTAATGCTATAAGGAACGAAATGGGTTAGGTTGCGGAAGTCGGTGGTGGTTATCACGGATGTTGTGGTGGAAGCCCTAGGCAAAGATGCCAAAATTCATCAAATGTGATGGTGTCAAATGATGTTGTAACCTATCTAGGAGGAAGGAGAATGTCAATAGCTTCTCAACGAGCTAAAGAACGCGAAAATCGGACTCGGATGTGGAAGTTATGGTGGAAATGGTGAAACTCGAAAGCTGGAAATGTCAGGGCGGTAGTACCGCTGGGAAGGGCGGTAGTACCGCTCGTGTCGGGTTTTTTCGACTATTTCGGCTGGGAGGGGCCTGGCGGTAGTACCGTTCTGGGCGGTAGTACCGCTCGAGGTCACAGCGGTAGTACCGCTCTGTAGGGCGGTAGTACCGCTCGTGTCGGATTTTCTCGATTGCTCGAATGGTTTCGCGATTTTGGGGCGAAATGGGTGATTTCGGGTCAAAATTCGATGGATTTTGTGGATGGAAAGGGGAAACTTGGGGAATGCTAGATCCACTTGAAACCAAGCAAATCCATGGATCAAAATCAACAAAACATCATCAAACCAACAAATCACAAAAAATTTGGGGCTATTTTTGGTGGGGATTTTTGGATTTAGGCAAGAACACACAAAATCAAGCTAGAAAAAGAGGGTAGGGGCTCCAAAACGTGATCAACGTGGCTCATGATACCATATGATGTAGGGTGGAACCCTAATTAAATCGATCTTTCACGTTTGGAGGGATCCTACGGAGGAATACGAAGAACACGCGGAAGCACAAGGGAAAACACGGGAAAACGAGAGAATCACTCAACCAACAAGGAATCGATCACACAAGTGCTAGATCATCATACACATAAGAGATTCACGAGATCCAAAGTCAACAAAGGTAAGGATACAAAGGAACCGTTCTTCTCCAAGAGGAGGCCTTGATGTTCTTCCCTAGAAGGGGTCTTGAATCCGCTTGGGGGATCTTCTCCGAAGAGGTCGTGAACTCCGAGGAGAAGTAACCAAGTGGATGAGCAAAGGCTCTCACACAAACATGAGCTAATCCAGTGCTAACCCTAGCTAGGAGGAGGTGGAGGAGTTTATATAGCATATGTCCACGAAGGGGTAAGTGAGGAGGGGATACATGGGCCTCTGGCCCGACTCTGCGTGCAAGCAGGGCGGTAGTACCGGCCAAAGGGCGGTAGTACCGCTCAAGCGGTAGTGCCGCTTGGGCTGAGCGGTAGTACCGGGCCCGGATCGTGCGAACACTAGTACTTGCCGGGTTGAGCGGTAGTGGCGAGCGGCATGGGGGCGGTAGTACCGCTGGCAGCGGTAGTACCGCTTACGGGGGGCGGTAGTACCGCTCGTCCTGGGTCTTCTTCCGTCGTCGCTTCCAGGCTTCCCTCGTGGATGGTGTAGTTGTTCCTTGGCGCTTGCACTCCTCCTCGTCGTCCTTAGTGTTCCGACAATACCTATGCATGCACACGAGTGGAGTGTCAAGTAGTATACCATCCTCGAAGGGGTCAAGTGAGCACGTGTAAAGGAGATGATTCACCTTTGTGTATGTGAAGTACATGTCGCACGTGTCACTTGCCGAATGGACTCTTGACATGGTGATGTCCATAGGATGCTCCGCATCAAGACTCTAATCACAACTCACACAACCACATATGCAATGGGGAACAAAATGGGTTAGGTTGCGGAAGTCGGTGGTGGTAATGCGGATGATATGGTGGAGGGCCTAGGCAAACTTGCCAAATTTTCAAAACTTTGATGGAGTCAAATGATGTTGGTGGTATTTGTGTGGGATAGGGGATGTCAATAGCTTCAAAACGAGCTAAAGAACGTCAAAAACGGACTCCAGATGAATTAGTTATGACCAAAACAAAATTTTAGCCGAGTCAGTGTCAGGGTTAACCGGACATCCGGGAGGAGGTCCGGATGATCCGGGCTAGGTCCGGATGATCCGGGAGGAAATCCGGATGATCCGGGTTCGTCAACGCCGGTTCTGTTTTCTGGGTGCGTGGGTTATCCGAACGTCCGGGGGGAAGTCCAGCTGATCCGGGCTTGGTCCGGATGATCCGGGAGAAGGTCCGGATGATCCGGGCAAGTCAATCCGCTCGGGATTTGCTCGTGGAGACAAATTTTTGGGCGGAATTTGGGGATTTTGGGGTCAAAATTGACGTGATTTCATGGATGGAAGGTGGGGAAACTTGGGGAGATGCTAGATCCACTTGAAACCAAGCAAATCCACGGATCAAAATCAACAAAACATCATCAAACCAACAAATCACAAAAACTTTTGGGGCTATTTTTGGTGGGGATTTTCGGATTTAGGACAAAATCAACAAAATCAAGCTAGAATACACGGGGTAGGGGCTCGAAAAACGTGATCAACGTGGCTCATGATACCATATGATGTAGGGTGGAACCCTAATTCGTCGATCTTTCACGTTTGGAGGGGATCCTACGGAGGAACACGAAGAACGCGCGGAAGAACACGAGGAAATCACGGGGAAGAACGAGAGACACTCAACCGACAAGAGATCAATCACACAAGGTCTAGATCATCGAAGCACGAGTAACACATGGTCCAAAATCAACAAAGGAAAGATACAAAGGTAGCCGTTCTTCTCCGAGAGGAGGTCTTGAATCCACGAGGGGATCTTCCCGTAAAGGGGTCTTGAATCCTAGAGGATCTTCTATGAAGCATACGAGGACGTCGCGCCTTAGCAATCGCTAAACCAACTCCGAGAGGTTATTGACCACGCCGGAGCACGATCAACCTGACCACGAGGGTCTATTTCCTGCGAGCAAACGAAGAACAAGCAAGAAACTGAGATTGCAATCTGGATATTGCGAATTTAAGATGAATGCTTTATTGATCAAGGTGGGGTTCTGTGGCGCCTTTGTGCAGTCGTTGAACACAAACGAAATGCACGCGAAGTTGCAGCTATGGCGAACTTTTGATCTAAACAAAACCCAAGTCTAAACGGTGCCCTAAGGGCTGTATATATGGAGGAAGAGGGGTGTATTTCGTGGCCCTTGGTGGAGGGGTCCAAACTAACCCTATCTCTTGTTTCCCCACACATACGGACTCTAAAATAGCCTATACTAATGTATTTCGAAATTACATGGGCCTGGCCCAATAATAAGGTGACGCAGCACCTAGAATAGCCTATGGACGAATATTATGAAGTGGCATCTTGTATATTTCGTCCAAGGCTTCATGCACTCCTTATGGTGGCTTCAAAGTCCTGAAATCATCACTTGTAACTCCGTTCTTGATCTCCTTAGCATGCCATCAACTCCATGTGTGTTCTTGCTCCAATGTTCATCCTTCTCCAAGCTAGGCCCTTCATTTGTAAGCAAAACAAATGTATCCAATTTAGGCAGCATCATATTCTCATGAACATTAGAATCATTACCAAGAAACGAAAGTACCTAGTAATTTAGTTGGCGTGCGCGAGCTCTAGTAATTGGTCCAGTATGTATAGCAGCAGGGGTTGTGGGTGTAACAATGGTATTGATGTCCTCATCATCCTCCCCTTCTTGAAATGAAGTCGTCCTCGACGGAAGTTCATCTTCCTCACCCAAATATGGCTTCAAATCTGCAATGTTAAAAGTGGGACTAACCCCAAAATCTGCAGGCAGCTCAAGTTTATATGCATTATCATTTACTTTCTCCAACACCTTAAAGGGACCAGCAGCACGTGGCATTAGCTTTGATTTGCGCAAATCAGGAAATCTATCCTTACGCAAATGTAACCAAATAAGATCTCCAGGTGCAAACACAACATGTTTTCTACCCTTATCTCCAGCAAGTTTATATTTAGCATTCATACGCTCAATGTTTTCCTTAGTTAACTCATGCATTTTTAAAATCAACTCAGCACGTTCTTTAGCATCAAAATTAACCTTCTCTGAAGATGGAAGAGGCAACAAATCAATAGGTGCACGAGGTAGGAAACAATACACAACTTCAAAAGGGCACATCTTAGTAGTAGAATGCAATGAACGATTATAAGCAAATTCAATATGAGGCAAGCATTCCTCCCACATTTTCTTATTTTTCTTTAGAACAGCCCTAAGCATAGTAGACAATGTTCTATTGACTACTTCAGTTTGTCCATCAGTTTGGGGGTGACAAGTAGTACTAAAAAGCAGTTTAGTCCCCAACTTAGCCCATAAACATCTCCAAAAGTGGCTAAGAAATTTAGTATCACGATCTGAAACAATAGTATTTGGCACACCATGCAAGCGAATAATTTCACAAAAGAACAAATCAGCAACATTGACAGCATCATCGCTTTTATGACATGGTGTAAAGTGTGCCATTTTCGAGAATCTATCCACGACAACAAATATGCTATCCCTCCCCTTCTTTGTTCTAGGTAAACCTAAAACAAAGTCCATAGATATATCCTCCGAAGGAACACTAGGTACAGGCAAAGGCATATATAAACCATGAGGATTGAGTCGTGACTTAGCTTTTTGACATGTAGTGCAGCGAGCAATAAAACGCTCAACATCCCGTCTCATCTTTGGCCAAAAGAAATGATGAGGACATCAATACCATTGTTACACCCACAGCCCCTGCTGCTATACATACTGGACCAATTACTAGAGCTCGCGCACGCCAACTAAATTACTAGGTACTTTCGTTTCTTGGTAATGATTCTAATGTTCATGAGAATATGATGCTGCCTAAATTGGATACATTTGTTTTGCTTACAAATGAAGGGCCTAGCTTGGAGAAGGATGAACATTGGAGCAAGAACACACATGGAGTTGATGGCATGCGCAAGGAGATCAAGAACGGAGTTACAAGTGATGATTTCAGGACTTTGAAGCCACCATAAGGAGTGCATGAAGCCTTGGACGAAATATACAAGATGCCACTTCATAATATTCGTCCATAGGCTAATCTAGGTGCTGCTTCACCTTATTATTGGGCCAGGCCCATGTAATTTCGAAATACATTAGTATAGGCTATTTTTAGAGTCCGTATGTGTGGGGAAACAAGAGATAGGGTTAGTTTCGGACCCCTCCACCAAGGGCCACGAAATTCACCCCCTCTTCCTCCATATATACAGCCCTTAGGGCACCGTTTAGACTTGGGTTTTGTTTAGATCAAAAGTTCGCCATAGCTGCAACTTCGCGTACTTCGTTTGTGTTCAACGACCAGACAAAGGCGTCACAGAACCCCACCTTGATCAATAAAGCTTTCATCTTATATTCGCAATATCCAGATTGCAATCTCAGTTTCTTGCTTGTTCTTCGTTTGCTCGCAGGAAATAGACCCTCGTGGTCAGGTTGATCGTGCTCCGGCGTGGTCAATAACCTCTCGGAGTTGGTTTAGCGATTGCTAAGGCGCGACTTCCTCGCACGCTCGTAGTCGGATCGTCAAAGTCGACCTCCACCAAAGCGAAATCCACCATCTCATCGAAAGACGGGACACCTCTGCCTCTATCAAGAAATGTGTAGCAAGTACGTCCTCCGTCTTCTTCACGCCAAAGTGTCCCATTAGTCCTCCTCCATGCGCCTCCTGCAACAACAAAAGACGAACGGAGCTAGCTGGAATGCATAGCTTGTTAGCACGGAACACAAATCCATCATTAATGACAAACTTGTTCCATGTTCTTCCTTCTTTACAATTCTGCAATACATCTTTAAAATCAGCATCATGCACATATTGATCTTTGATGGTCTCCAAACCAAATATTTTGAAGTCAAGTTGTGAAAGCATAGTATAGCGACGAGACAATGCATCAGCAATAACATTTTCTTTACCCTTCTTGTGTTTAATGACATAAGGGAAAGTCTCAATGAATTCAACCCATTTAGCATGTCTACGATTCAGTTTAGCTTGACTTTTAATATGTTTCAAAGATTCATGATCAGAATGTATAACAAATTCTTTGGGCCATAAATAATGATGCTATGTTTCTAAAGTCCGAACAAGAGCATATAATTCTTTATCATAAGTAGAGTAATTCAGACTAGGCCCACTCAATTTTTCAGAAAAGTATGCAACAGGTTTGCCATCTTGTAATAACACACCTCCTAATCCAATTCCACTAGCATCACATTCAAGCTCAAAAGTCTTATTAAAATCAGGAAGTTGGAGTAAAGGAGCATGTGTCAACTTAGCTTTCAATACCGTGAAGGCCTCTTGGTATCATGAGCCACGTTGATCACGTTTTTGGAGCCCCTACCCCGTGTTTTCTAGCTTGATTTTGTTGATTTTGATCCGTGGATTTGCTTGGTTTCGAGTCGATCTAGCATCCCCCCAAGTTTCCCCTCTTTCCATCCACAAAATCCATCGAATTTTGACCCCGAAATCACCCATTTCCGCCCCAAAATCGCGAAACAATTCAAGCAGCCGAGAAAATCCCGACCCGAGCGGTACTACCGCCCTAGAGAGCGGTACTACCGCTGTGACCTCGAGCGGTACTACCGCCCCGCGAACGGTACTACCGCCAGGCCCCTCCCAGCCGAAATAGTCGAAAAAACCCGACACGAGCGGTAGTACCGCCCTTCCCAGCGGTACTACCGCCCTGGCCATTTCCAGATTTCTGAGTTTCACCATTTCCACCATAACTTCCACATCCGGAGTCCGATTTTCGCGTTCTTTAGCTCGTTGAGTAGCTATTGACATTCTCCATCCACCTAGATAGGTTGCAACACCATTGGACACCATCTAATTTTCCCAATATTGGCATCTTTGCCTAGGCTTTCACCACATCATACACTATACCACCTCTGTTTTCCGCTACCACCATTGTTGCTTTTGTTCTTTGAGAATTTGAGTTGTGGTTCCCGTGTCCTATTGTGTTTCGGCTATATAGGTACGGTTCGACGTCAACATCACCACCGCTCATCTTCGCCAAGGACGGTAACCTCGACGACATCTTTGTCATCTCTCGCAATTACATTGATAAACATCATAGCCCATCTTTTGCGTTGCTTACCCATCGAGACTAGCCATTGAGTATTGCCGGCAACGTGACTTGTGCACATTAGGGATCATACTCCATAGCATACATACCATAGCATAGTGGTGCATATCTTGAGATCCACTTGTGTGTCACAAAGTTGTCATCGCATACACAATTGCTATCTTGGTTCGTGAAGTTTGCATAAGAGAAAGAGCCACCCAAGCTTTTAAGCAAAAGAGAAAGATAAGCAAAGAGCTTATAAGCAAGAACCATAGCATCACACTACATTAAGATTGTCATATAAGATCATCTTGGATCATTGCAATCAAATACCATACATATAGCATACTTGGGATAGAGATCGTTGCATTTTGCCTAGTAGGTTGTGCACAAGCTCCGTATCCGCCTATTGTGCAATCGTGCTAGCGTCTCTCTAGTATTGTGCAACAAGAGCATTTTCGTGGATTCCACATTTTGGCTCACTTTTGGTGTGCACAATCCCATTTATCTATTTGCGTGTGTGTTTCCGTGTACCTCTACTTGCTTGGTCTACTTGTTACATTTGCGAATTTGCGAATCTTCTTCAACATTTTGAGTCAAGCTAACGATTGCAATCAATTTTGTGCCACCATCCTAACCAAGCTCCACCAAAAGCTTTTACTTGTGTAGGTGTGAGAATCGACAAGGATCGGTACCAATAGTGCTATTTCATTGTCCGCATTTGAGTGAACTTGATTCATCTTCAACTTCGGTCAAAGGTACATTGGTATTAGTTCTTCTCCTTCTACCACTCACAATTTGCTTCAAATGATGGATAGGCCAAGTTCTTCTACAAACCCACTCTTCATCGAGCAAGACGACGACATGTCATCATACGTCACCAAGAGCCACCTCTTCGGCGCGCAACGAGCTCTCCATCAAGAGCAACAAGCAATGAGCGAACGCATCGACAACCTCTCCACCGACTTGCGACTATCCGAGAAGCGTACAAGAGATTACTTCGACAACAAACTCGACGCAAGACAAGAAAGAGAATGATGCAAGAATGGACGAGATCCGCGCCTTGTTGGTGAACCGCGTATTTCTACCTCTTCACACTCAAGACGGAGCCACTCAAGTCGCCACTCCGACGACTCCTTCTCCGACACAAGTACACCGTCATCGAACACTCTTCGACGAGCCGCGCGTCAAGACCGTCATGCATCTCGCAACCCGCTACACGACAAGAATTCCCAAGAGCAAGTGGATGAACAAGTTCCTCGTCCTCAATCAAACCAAGTAGCGTTTGCTCAAGCTCAAGAACGACAACGTCTTCGTCGCCAACAAGAACAAGAACGAGCGCGCCTACACCAACAACAACAAGACGCCGAGGTCCAACGTCTTCAACAACAACAACGAGAAGAACAAGCTCTTGAGGCGGAACGCGCCCTTCAAGCATCAAGTCGAGCTATCGCCAACCGCAATCGTGAAAGGCGCATTCAAGAGGAAGCCCTTCGAGAAGAAATCCAAGAGAGGAACTACCATCTGCGTGCGCAACGTCAAGCTCCTCAAGCTTATCCTCAACCTCAAGGTCAACAAGAGCAAGTTGATCATGGACTTCCTCCTCGCCAAGAGCAACATGAGGATGATTACCCTCCACGTCAAGAACGTCATCATCAACATCGACCTCAAAACAATGAAGAACATCGCTATGGCAAGCTCAAGTTCACAATGCCCAAGTTCAATGGAACCAATGATCCCGAAGAGTACCTCTCATGGGCATTGAAGGTCGACAAAATCTTTCGTTTGCACAACTATGAGGAAGAGAAGAAGATCGCTATGGCATCACTTGAGTTCCAAGACTATGTGCTCATATGGTGGGAACAAGTCCTTGAGCGCCGACAAGCAAGAGGTGAACCTCCAATCACCACTTGGGCTCAAATGAAGGATGTCATGCGAGCACGTTTTGTGCCCACCTACTACAACCGTGATCTCTTCAAGAAGCTACAACTACTCAAGCAAGGAACAAAGAGTGTTGAAGAATACTACAAAGAAATGGAGATTGCCATGATTAGAGCCAATGTCAAGGAAGATGAGGAGCAAACAATGGCACGATTCTTGAATGGACTCAATCATCCCATCAAGAAGATCGCCGACTTCCAACCCTACTCCAACCTCATTGAGCTCGTGCATCAAGCTACAAAGGCGGAACGTCAAGTACAAGATGACTTCAAGTACGCCAAGTACTCCTCCAAGATACACGGCTTCTCTAACAACCAAGCTTCAACAACTACTCCCACTTCGACATCAATCAAGCCTTCTCCAAGCAACGACGACAAGTCAAGTTACAAGAAAACTTCTACAAGTTCAAGTCGTCTTCCTCCTACTACAAGCAACTTCAAGCCGCGTGCTTCATCATCTACTCCAACCGATGAGACCGTCAAGACAAGCTCCTTCAAGTGTTTCACTTGCGGCGGCCGAGGCCACAAGTCCTATGAATGCACCAACAAGCGCACCATGATCCTCAACGACGATGGCACATACGACTCAATGAGTGAAGATGAAATGGAAGCCATTGAGCAAGTGGCCATGCACCGCGCGTGAATGGGGATGAAGATGATCAAGTCTTTTGTGATGAAGATACGAGCCCGCCTCGTTGTCTCTAAGGTCTTGACACTTCAACATAACCAAGAAGAAGACCAACGATGCCATATCTTCCACACAAAGGCCGCATCAATGGGAGATCCGTCAAGGTCATCATCGATGGAGGTAGTTGCCACAACTTGGCAAGCGAAGAACTATGCTCCAAGCTCCAATTGGTCAAGAAGAAGCATCCGCAACCATACAAGGTTCAATGGCTAAGTGACTCCGGCACTATACGAGTTGAGCATACGGTCCAAGTATCCTTCAAAATCGGTGCATATGAGGACACTTTGGAGTGTGATGTGGTCCCAATGACCGTTTGCCACCTCCTACTTGGTCGGCCATGGCAATTCGACCGTGGTGTCTACCACAATGGGCGTACAAACCACTATAGCTTCAAGATGAAAGGCAAAGAATATGTCCTACGACCTATGTCTCCTAGTCAAGTGATAGCCGACAAACAAGCCACCAACCAAAGAGAGAAGAGTGAGAAAGTGAGCCACCAAAAAGTGAGTGAGAGCCACAAGCCAAATTTGAGCGCCTCTTCGCCTAGAGAGAAAAACCTCATACTATTCGCCACCAAACATGAGATGAGAGAAGTGTGTGAGAACCCATCGAGTGTGATGCACTTTGTCCTAGTGTGCAAGGATGGAGAACCACAAACTAACACCACTCATGAGCTACCTTTGGTGTTTCAATCTCTTTGCAGGAATTTCAAGATGTTTTCCCGATGAGCTACCTCCGGGTCTACCTCCTCTACGAGGCATTGAGCATCGAATCGACCTCATTCCCGAGCGCCACTTCCAAACAAAGCTCCCTACCGTGTCAATCCCAAGAAACCAAGGAGATTCAACGGCAAGTACAACAACTACTCGACAACGGTCATGTACGTGAAAGCTTAAGCCCTTGTGCCGTGCCGTTATACTTGTGCCTAAACCCGATGGAAGTTTCCGCTTGTGCTCGATTGTAGACCCATAAATGCTATCACCGTGCGCTATAGGCATCCCATTCCTCGCTTAGATGATATGCTTGATGAACTTAGTGGAGCCAACTTTTCTCAAAATTGATCTTAAAAGTGGCTATTATCAAATCCGCATTCATGAGGGTGATGAATGGAAAACTGCTTTCAAAACAAAATTTGGCTTATATGAATGGTTGGTTATGCCCATGGGTTTGTCGGAAGCTCCGGAACTTTTGTGCGTCTTATGCATCATGTGCTTAGACCTTATATTGGAATCTTTGTTGTGGTTTACTTGATGACATTCTTGTGTTTAGCAAAACCATGAAAGAGCATCTTGATCACGTTAAGCTTGTTTTGCAAACGCTTCGAAAGGAAAGTCTTTATGCAAACTTGAAGAAATGCACTTTTGGAGTTGACAAAGTGGTTTTCTTGGGTTTCGTTGTCTCCTCCAAGGGTGTCCATGTTGATGAAACTAAGATCAAAGCAATTAAAACTTGGCCCCAACCCACCAATTTGCAACAAGTGCGAAGTTTCCTTGGTCTTGCAGGTTTTATCGCCGCTTTGTGAAAAACTTTAGCACGATTGCAGCCCCTTTGCATGCTTTAAGTAAGAAGAATACTCCTTTTGTTTGGGGAACTTTGCAATCAAACGCTTTTGATGAGCTCAAGTCTTTGCTTACTCATGCTCCAATTCTTGCTTTGCCCAACTTTGACAAAACTTTTGAGGTTCATTGTGATGCAAGTGGTACCGGAATTGGCGGAGTTTTAATGCAAGAAAACGAGTCATTGCTTATTTTAGTGAAAAACTCTCCGGTGCTCAACTTAACTATCCGTGTATGACAAGGAATTGTATGCTTTAGTGCGTACTACATGTTTGGGAACATTATCTTAGGCCTCATGAGTTTGTCATCCATACCGATCATGAAACGCTTAAGTACTTAAAAGGTCAAACCAAATTGAACAAGCGTCATGCCAAATGGAGTGAATTTATTGAATCTTTTCCATATGTGATCAAGTACATTAAGGGCAAGGAAAATGTAGTTGCCGATGCACTTTCACGCATATGCACGCTTGTCACCCAACTTGAGTTGAATGTTATTGGCTTTGAGCACATAAAAGATTTGTATGCTAGTGATCCATCTTTTGCACCTCATTATGCTAAATGTTTGACACATACATCTTGGGAACAATATTACCTCAAGGATGGTTATCTTATGAGAGCTAACAAACTATGCATTCCCGAGTCTTCTCTTCGTTTGCTACTTTTGCAAGAGGCTCATGGAGGCGGACTCATGGGACATTTTGGACGCGACAAGACCTTCGCCACGCCTCCAAGAACTACTTTTGGCCAAAGATGTTTGAGATGTCTCTCGCTTTACCACCCGATGCTCTACATGCCGCAAAGCTAAGTCAAAAGCTCAATCTCATGGTCTTTACATGCCTCTTCCTATTCCTTATCAACCTTGGGAAGACATTAGCATGGATTTTGTACTTGGTTTGCCTAGAACTCAAAATGGAAAGGATTCCGTGTTTGTTGTTGTGGACCGATTTTCTAAGATGGCACATTTCATTCCTTGCAACAAGGTAGACGATGCTTCACATATTGCAAATCTCTTTTGTAGGGAAATCTTGCGCCTTCATGGAGTACAAAGACAATCGCTCTCCGACCATGACGTCAAGTTCTTGAGTTACTTTTGAAGACTCTATCGCCAAGCTCGGAATCAAGCTCTTGTTCTCATCCGCATACCATCCTCAAACCGACGGCCAAACGGAGGTGACGAACCGGACGCTCTCCACTCTACTTCGCGTGTTGATCAAGAAGAACATCAAGGAGTGGGAAGCATGTCTACACATCGCCGAGTACGCCTACAACCGTGCAAGACATTCGACTACCGGCAAGTCTCCCTTCGAGGTCGTCTACGGCTTCAACCCTTTGTCTCCATTGGACATTCTACCTCTTCCTCTACAAGAGCGTACCAACCTCGACGCAAGTGCCCGTGCAAGCTACATCAAGAAGATGCATGAAGATACAAGACACACCATCGAGAGCCGAGTACAACGACTAACGACCAAGCTCAACATCAACAAGCAACCCATGATCTTCAACATAGGCGATCTCGTGTGGCTACACCTTCGCAAGGAACGCTTCCCCAACGAACGCAAGTCCAAACTTCTACCTCGAGCCGATGGACCCTTCAAGGTGCTAGCACGCTACAACAACAACGCCTACAAGCTCGACATACCAAGCGACAAATACAACGTGAGCGACACCTTCAACGTCAAAGACCTCTCGCCTTTCCATGGTGATGAAGATCTTGATCCGAGGTCGGATCCTTTCGAAGGGAGGGGATATGATGCGGAGCATCCTTCCATCATCCCCATGGACTCTACATCGACACATCCAACCCCACAAGGACCTATGACTCGAGCACGTGCAAGAGCTCTTGAAACCGAGGTGACATCACTCCTCTCACAATTCCCTTTCGATTCACATGAGACATGGTTACTACCTCAAACGGAAATGCTATGCATGCTTAGGTACCAAGGAGTCAACCTAGAAGAAGCCACAACTCAAAAGGGACATCAAGAGCGAGAGGAGGAGCTGCAGAGTCCAGCACGAGCGGTACTACCGCTCCAGCCAAGCGGTACTACCGCTGAGCCAAGCCAGGCGGCACTACCGCTCGAGATCCGCCCTCGTCCGCCGAACCCGACAAACTCAGAATCGAGCAGGCCAGAGCGGTACTACCGCCCTCCCGAAGCGGTACTACCGCTGAAGCACCTCGAGCGGTACTACCGCCCTCCAGAGCGGTACTACCGCTGAAGCACCTCAAGCGGTACTACCGCCCTCCGACCGGTACTACCGCCCTGCTGTGTGTAGCGTTTGGGCGAGGCCCATGTACTCGTTCGCCCCAACTTACCCCTTGGAGAACCTAGACTATAAATAGACCATCCCATCATCCTTTCTAGGGTTAGCATTGGATTAGCTCATGTTTGTGTGAGAGCCTTTGCTCATCCACTTGGTTACTTCTCCTCGGAGTTCACGACCTCTTCTAGAGAAGATCCCCATCGGATTCAAGACCCCTTCTAGGGAAGAACATCAAGGCCTCCTCTAGGAGAAGAACGGTTCCTTTGTATCCTTACCTTTGTTGACTTTGGATCTCGTGAATCTCTTATGTGTATGATGATCTAGCACTTGTGTGATCGATTCCCTTGTTGGTTGAGTGATTCTCTCTCCCGTTTTCCCGTGTTTTCCCTTGTGCTTCCGCGTGTTCTTCGGGTTCCTCCGTCAATCCCCAATCCAAACGTGAAAGATCGGCGAATTAGGGTTCCACCTTACATCACCTCTTCTTCCCATGCGGTACCCCAAACAAAAGGCACATCCTTCTTTGTAAGCTCATTGAGAGGTGCAGCAATGGTGCTGAAATCTCTCACAAAACGCCTATAGAAACCAGCGAGGCCAAGAAAACTCCTCACTTGTGTGACCGTTTTGGGCTGCGCCAACTCTCAATAGCTTCAATCTTGGCTTTATCAACTTCAATTCCTGTGGAGTAACAACATAGCCAAGAAAAGATACTCGGTCGGTGCAAAAGGTGCACTTCCCAAGGTTACCAAACAAACGTGCATCACGTAGAGCATTAAAAACAGCACGTAAATGTTCCAAATGTTCTTCCAAAGATTTGCTATAAATCAGTATATCATCAAAATAGACTACCACAAATCGTCCAATGAAAGCACGTAAAACTTCGTTCATTAATCTCATGAAAGTACTAGGTGCATTAGTTAACCCAAAAGGCATGACTAACCTCTCATATAATCCAAACTTAGTTTTAAATGCTGTTTTCCATTCATCTCCCAATTTCATACGAATTTGATGGTATCCACTACGCAAATCAACTTTGGAGAATATTGTAGAGCCACTCAATTCATCAAGCATATCATCTAGCCTAGGAATAGGGTGACGATAATGAATAGTAATATTATTGATGCCTCTACAATCAACACACATACGTGATGTACCATCCTTTTTCGGCACTAGAATAATAGGAACAGCACAAGGACTAAGGGATTCGCGATATAACCTTTGTCGAGCAGCTCTTGTACTTGACGCATAATCTCCTTCGTCTCCTCCGGATTGGTACGGTATGGTGCACGGTTGGGTAATGATGCACCGAATTAAGTCAATTTGATGCTCAATCCTCGAATAGGTGGTAATCCCGGTGGCACGTCTTGTGGAAAGACGTCAGCGAACTCCTTCAAAATGTTAGTGACAGCAGGGGGCAAAGAGGAAGGCACGTCCTCGAATGAAAATAATGCCTCTTTGCACACAAAAGCATAGCAAATAGATTTGCTAAAATCTAGCTCATCAATATCAGATTTAATTTCAATTTAATTTCAGAAGCAACAGTAGATGGTTTATTATTAGTCTTCATGTGTTGCTCAAATTCTTTTGCCACAATCTGATTTTCACTCTTATTTTTCTCCTGTTTTGCTTTATTAGCTCTATTAATATCTTTCAAAATGGACTCAGGAGTCATAGGAAGCAAAGTAATATTTGTATCCTTATGAACAAGAGTATACTGATTGTTTCTACCATGGTGTACAGAATTTTTATCAAATTGCCACGGTCTACCAAGTAACAAGGAACATGCTTGCATAGGTACCACATCACAATCAACATAATCAGCATATGTAGAGATACTAAAATGCACACGAACAGTTCGTGTTACCTTAACCTTGCCGCTGTTGTTGAACCATTGGATGTAGTAAGGATGTGGATGTGGTCTTGTGGTGAGAGATAGCTTCTCCACCATCTCCATGCTAGCCAAGTTGTTGCAGCTCCTCCATCTATGATGACGCTAATAAAACGTTCCTTCACAACTCCTTTGTATGGAACAAATTATGCCTCTGATTTTGCTCAGCTTGTGTAACCTGCACACTCAAAACACGTTGAGCAACTAAACATTCATACCTGTCAAAGATCTTCAGAGCCATGTATTGTGTCTCATGATCGTAATCATCTCCACCGTGTTCCTCATGTGTAATAAGAGCCAAAGTCTCCTCATCATAGTCACTAGCGGACTCATACCCACCATCCTCGTTAGCAATCATCACACGCTGAGATTTGCATTCTCTCGAAAATGTCCTCTTCCCTTACAACGACGACAAATAATATCACTTGTGTGCCCTGTTGACGCCATGGAAGAAGAAGAGCTCTGTGTAGGTCCGGCGGTGTGCTCTTGGCGGATAGTGGTGGTTGTGCCTGCTTTTTGTATCACGGTTGGAGGTGGCACCCGATGAGGTGCCGAGTGGCGAAACGTGTGGAAGTAGATGATGCACGTGGTTTCCATGATGAAGGTCGACCTGCGAGAAAAGTTAGTCCGCGCCAATGCTTGTCGATCCTGCACTTCACGCTCAGCTTTACAAGCAAGATGGAATAAACGAGTGATATTATTATAATCCTTATAGTCTAGAATGGTCTGAATCTCTCTATTTAATCCACCTATAAAACATGCAAGCATAGCTTCATTCTCCTCAACAATACCACATCTAATCAAGCCAGTTTGTAATTCCTGATAATATTCTTCTACAGAATTATTTCCTTGTCTTAAGCGCTGCAATTTTTGAAGTAATTCACGTTGATAATATGGTGGAACCCAACGAGTACGCATAGCAGTTTTCAAAGCAGCCCAAGTAGCTGGAACAGGATATAATCTACAATGTTCGCACCACCAAACACATGCAAAGCTAGTGAAAGCACAAACAGCAGCAGAACACGTCTCTCCTCGGGATATTGTAAACATGTAAATCGTTGTTCAGTTTCTAACTCCCAAGTAAGATATATATCAGGAACATATCTACCCTCAAATGGTGGAATATTCAATTTCAGTTTAGGGAGATGGTCATGATCTCGCACTGAGGGGAGCCCTAACATTGCCATTATTTGCATGTGGACGACCTGGTGGTTGTGGTGCTGGTGGTTGCACGTGGTTCGATGTTGATCAACCTCCTCCTCGTAATCTCCCACATAATCATCCTCGTCGGCACCAGCAGCAGCAGATGGCAGAGCCAAAGAAGCACCAACAGCAGTAGCAGCGGCACCAGAATTTTGTCCTGGCTCAATAGGAACACGCTGAGCTCGTCCATACTGATTCGGAAGGGGGCGTAGTTGTTGTCTTTGCAGAGGTGCGATAGGTGCAGCCGGCGGTGGTTGTGGAAA
Source organism: Aegilops speltoides (assembly GCA_021437245.1). Classification (NCBI taxonomy): domain Eukaryota; kingdom Viridiplantae; phylum Streptophyta; class Magnoliopsida; order Poales; family Poaceae; genus Aegilops; species Aegilops speltoides. The sequence goes on from CM038146.1 coordinate 244,604,412, forward strand.
ACGCGCGAGCAATTCATCAAACTTGCTATCAAGCTTTGTTTCAAACGTCTTCTCAATGCCATCTATCTTCTCCATGGCCTCGTCAAATCTGTTTAGCACATCTTGCACCTGTCCAATCATCATTTGCTGAAACTTATCATACATCTGCGTCGTGCGTTGGACTCTCCCTGGTAATCGCTATATCCAAGCTTTGAGAGTTTTGACTACAACGGTTGCCGATCACCACCTGCTGCTGGGTAAGAACTGGTAAGAATTTGAGATTTGCTTGACGGGTTTGTGATACACCACCACCACTTCTTCGTAGCCTGTAGGATCATATTCTTGTGTGTTTCCTTGATAGAGGCGAAGGTGTCCCGTCTTTCGATGAGATGATAACTATCGATTTGGTGGAGATGACTTTGACGATCCGACTACAAACGTGCACGACGTTGCGCCTTAGCAATCGCTAAACCAACTCCGAGAGGTTATTGACCACGCCGGAGCACAATCAACCTGACCACGAAGGTCTATTCCTGCAAGCAATCGAAGAACAAGCAAGAATATGATAAAAGCAATCTGAATATTGCGAGTATATATAAAGTATTGATAATGGTGGGGATCCGTAAGCGGTCTTGGTCTGGTCGTTGGACACAAACGAAGTACACGAAGTTGCAATGGCTAACTTTTAACTAAACAAATCCCAAGGAAAAAGCTACTAGATGGATCTACTTATATAGGAGCAAGGGGTGGCGGCCAAGGAGGTGGGGGGACGTCCCAAGCCAGCCTAAAACCAACCCTAGGTTGTACAAGGCTCATGGGCCCAAGTGGAGGTGACGTAACACCTTTGGACTTGTAGTTTGACTCGGATTCTGGTGCAGCGTCAGATTCTTTCGTCCATAACTCAACGCTCCGGATGGCTTTTAAGGTGATTCCAACTGTGCTGGAAAGAGCATGAAATCTACTTTCCAGCAAAAAAAGAATCACCCAATTCGGAGTCTGTATGAAAAAGTTGTTGACGTTTTGAGTCAGGTATGTCTGTGCAGTCCGAATCTGAATCCAGAACGTGAAAGACTTGGACTCTATCTTATCTTGGCCCAAAAGTGACGTGAGAAGACTTTTTGAACAGCACCTAAACTTCTCCTTTTCCCTTATCTTCATATGTGGATTGTACAAATGTCCCATACACCTGCAATTAGACAAAACACAAAAGTATGTGAAGTATTTTTGTTCTGGATAACATAAATATATTATTGAATAGTTTGCACTAGAAATCACCTGACAAATATGCATGTATGCAATATTTTTGGTCTTATCCAAGGTAGTCATGTCCTCATCATCCTCCCCTTCTTGAAAACAAAGCCGTCCTCGGCGTTGCTTAATCTGAAATGTGGCTAACAAAAGAGACAAGGTGTACATGTTGTATATGTATACGTCATCCATTTTTACTTCCCTTGATTTTTGCATATATGACACATGAATAGATGAGTAACTTGCATAGTTCATAAAATCTAAAGCCAAATATTAGCACAAGAACTAGAAGACATGAAAATATTGCAACTCAGTTTGCACATATAAGTGAAGCTCTTATTTATTTCAAAAGTTAGACAATGTTCATCATTAAACCAGCCCAACATTGGTGAATAAACCTTATTTGAATCAAATTTACATGCTACAACATGCTTAGATAAGCAAACATGCAATGAGTCATTCGACACAGAATCATCACCAAGATTAGAGGTCATATCAAAATGATTAAACATTGATTCTTTTGCATCAACAGTTAATTCAATGGGTGCACTCAAAATTGTTGGTATTTCAGTTGTTTGATCACATGACGCATTCATGATAGTTTCAAGATTCTCTAAAATAGGTGATGTGCTCAAATCACCAGGTAACTCAACACATGATGCATTCAAGTTAACTACGGATGCATCATTCTCATGTAAAGTTATATCATCAATACCTTTACTGTTACCTTGTCGCAAAGACGTAGCTGATGTAGGTACACACGTAGACAATGCACCATAATCTTGAGATGATGTCGCGCTCACAATCCGAGGTGGGGCTGCTCTAGTAGGTGCAATGGTGGAGGAACCAACCGACGGTGGTGAGCATGAACTGGAATAGTAGTTGTTGTAGTCACCCAATGCATCCTCCTCAGAATCGTCTCTCAAAGGTACAAGCACGAACATACATACCGTAATGCAACGAGGAATATACTGAAATCTTGCTCTGAATATCATGGTTCAAACCACCAAAAATCTATTCATTGTATCATCCTCAGATTCTTCTATGTCACAATGATGCATATAAGATTTGAACTCTTGGTAGTAAGTATGAACAGTGTTATTGCCTTGTTTAAATTGTTCAAATTTGCGAAGCAATTCACGGCGATACTAAGGAGGGAAAACTGTTTTCTCATTACATCTTTCAAATCTTTCCAAGTTGTGGGTTGGTTATCAATGTTTTTCTTACAATGCACACTCCACCAAATGAAGCAAAACCAGAATGCTCTAGTGGCAGCTCAGACTCGCTCAAGTTCGGAAAAAACATGCTGACTAAAAGTTTGTTCTACTTCAAGCTCCCAAGCTAGATAAATAGCAGGATTAAATCTACCCTCAAATGACGGTAAAGAGCTAACCTGGCCATGTGCTTGTGTGTGTTGTCCCAACTCTCGTGATGGTGAAGATGTGTTCGTCGTCCAAGAACTTCTATCTCGAAACCTGTCATGATTAGTAGAAACAAGAAACAAAATTCGACAATAATGTTCCTATGAACTACTAGGATGTGGTTGTTAAGTGCTCACAGTAAAGCAAATATCAATATCTTACAAGTTCTTACCATGCGGCGGTGGTGACAGGCAACCAGCGGTGTCAAGTAACTCAAGATTGTGTAAAGCGATTGCCAGGGGAACATACGTATACACGGTGTAGAAATATGTGGAGCTGGGTTGGCTATATATGGTAGGGAAAAATTTAGCAATAATCAATTCAAAGATGCAATGTTGAATAAACGCTCAACGACGGTACTGTGCTGGTCCTAGGCTAGACCGGACTAGAGACGCGAGCCTAGAACACTAATGAGGTCACGGCTTAGCACAACTAGCATCAATGAAAGATACTAAGTAGCTCTTCACAGTAAGATATAAGTGAAGAACACAACGGCAGTGAAGATAATGATGAAAAACAACTGCCAAGCAGGACATACAACAACTCTCTCTCCAACTTTCCTCTTGAAAAGTTTGAGCCAATTTTCTGATAAATTCTTTCAAAGAATGCTACTAACTCAAGCTTTCCAATGCAAAAAGAATCACTCAATTCCGAGTTGATATGAGGAGTCAAAGAATTCTAAAACCGGCCTGAAAAATTGGAACAAGCTATGTTCACGAACTTCAGAGGGCAAAAACACCTATTTAGAAGCCGATTTTGAGGTATCAAATATTGAACTATCTTCTGCAACTATTTAGATGCGGCTCGTCTCTAGCTTCAATTTGAGTACTCACGGAGTCCAAACGGACTTCGTATGAGGAAGATACACCTGTTTTACTGAACAGTACGCAAAACAGATTCCAATCCGAATTCAGGTACGAGATTGATTCTAGATAGATCCCTTTTTTTTTCTTCTCTCTCTTTTTTTTCTCACGTTTTTTTTTCTTTGTCTTCTCTCTCTTTTTCTTTTTTCTTTCCTTTTTTTCTCTCTTTTTTTCCTCTATTTTTTTTCTCTCTTTTTTTTCTCCCTCTTTCCAAGACAAACTAGATAAGATGCAGATTGGATCAGGCAAAGATGTGAATGACCTCAACTATGATTATGACAATGAACAGCGCGTAGCACGTGGTGGAAATTAATAGATGGGATGGTGGACAGCGGAAGGGATAATTATGCAGCGGCGGCGTGACTAATGTGAATAGAACTCGAAACTCTAAAGGAACTAGACACTAAGACCAGCAACTGACACGACGATGCAACCGATAATTGAACTATGCAAGCAATGAATAGAAAATTGCAAAGGCTCAGACTGGCTTGGATAAAGGATGAACAGATCTAATTTTTTTATGGCTTTTTCATGGACTATAGGTATGAATGGCAGATGCGATCTAAACTATGAAAAACTGTAAAATCTCACCGAGCAACCTGAAAACTGATACCACTTGATAGAGGCGAAGGTGTCCCGTCTTTCGATGAGATGATAACTATCGATTTGGTGGAGATGACTTTGACGATCCGACTACAAACATGCACGACGTTGCGCCTTAGCAATCGCTAAACCAACTCCGAGAGGTTATTGACCACGCCGGAGCACAATCAACCTGACCACGAAGGTCTATTCCTGCAAGCAACCGAAGAACAAGCAAGAATATGATAAAAGCAATCTGAATATTGCGAGTATATATAAAGTATTGATAATGGTGGGGATCCGTAAGCGGTCTTGGTCTGGTCGTTGGACAAACGAAGTACACGAAGTTGCAATGGCTAACTTTTAACTAAACAAATCCCAAGGAAAAAGCTACTAGATGGATCTACTTATATAGGAGCAAGGGGTGGCGGCCAAGGAGGTGGGGGGACGTCCCAAGCCAGCCTAAAACCAACCCTAGGTCGTACAAGGCTCATGGGCCCAAGTGGAGGTGACGTAACACCTTTGGACTTGTAGTTTGACTCGGATTCTGGTGCAGCGTCAGATTGTTTCGTCCATAACTCAACGCTCCGATGGCTTTTAAGGTGATTCCAACTGTGCTGGAAAGAGCATGAAATCTACTTTCCAACAAAAAAAGAATCACCCAATTCGGAGTCTGTATGAAAAAGTTGTTGACGTTTTGAGTCAGGTATGTCATGCAGTCCGAATCTGAATCCGAACGTGAAAGACTTGGACTCTATCTTATCTTGGCCCAAAAGTGACGTGAGAAGACTTTTTGAACAGCACCTAAACTTCTCCTTTTCCCTTATCTTCATATGTGGATTGTACAAATGTCCCATACACCTGCAATTAGACAAAACACAAAAGTATGTGAAGTATTTTTGTTCTGGATAACATAAATATATTATTGAATAGTTTGCACTAGAAATCACCTGACAAATATGCATGTATGCAATATTTTTGTCTTATCCAAGGTAGTCATGTCCTCATCAAAAGGTAGTCGTTCTTCTCCCGGAGGAGGTCGTGAATCCACGAGGGGATCTTCCCTTATAGGGGTCTTGAATCCGATGGATCTTCTCCTAGACGGAGGTCCTGATCTCCGTGGAGAAGTACCGGTGGATGAGCAAAGGATCTCACACACAAATATGAGCTAATCCAATGCTAAGTCCCAAAGTGAGGAGAGGGGGTCCTATATATAGAGTCTGGGGCGAAGAGGTACATGGGCTCAGCCCAACACGCGCGCACAGGCGCTGGCCGGATGATCCGGGCGACGGTCCGGATGATCCTGGCTGGTCCGGATGATCCGGGTGGGGGCCCGGATGGTCCGGGTGCTCTGCTGGTGACGGCGCAGGGCCGGACGTCCGGCTGGCGGTCCGGATGTCCGGGCGGGATCCGGATGATTCGGGCCGGGGTCCGGATGATCCGGCTTCAGCGTGGAGGTTCTGTTGCCTTTGGTCGATTTAGCCGGATCGTCCGGACCGGGGTCCGGATCATCCGGGCTCTGTCCGGATCGTCTGGGCCTCCGTCCGGATCGTCCGGCCTCTCTGGTCCTGGTTGCTTCTTCCTCTCCGTCTTCGCGTGTGTCTTCCGCTTCCGATTCTCCTTGTTTCCTAGCTTCTTCATGGTCGACTCCTTGGTGCCTGAGTATGCATAGAGTTTCCGTCTGAGGTAGTAACCATGTCTCATGTGAATCGAAGGAGGGTTGTGAGAGGAGTGATGTCACCTCGGTTTCAAGAGCTCTTGCACGTGCTCGAGTCATCGGTCCTTGTGGTGTTGTAGGTGTTGATGTAGAGTCCATGGGGATGATGGAAGGATGCTCCGCATCAGGGATCTTCTCCTAGACGGAGGTCCTGATCTCCGAGGAGAAGTAACCGAGTGGATGAGCAAAGGCTCTCACACAAATATGAGCTAATCCAATGCTGAGTCTCAAAGTGAGGAGAGGGGGTCCTATATATAGAGTCTGGGGCGAAGGGGTACATGGGCTCAGCCCAACACGCGCACACAGGCGCTGGCCGGATGATCCGGACGGGGGTCCGGATGAGCAGGAGGGTCGGCTGATGGTCGCGAGGGGCCGGATGTCTGGCTGGTGGTCCGGACGTCCGGGCGGGGTCCGGATGATCCGGGACGAGACCCGGATGGTCCGGCTTTGGGGGAGAGCTTCTGTTGCCTTCGGTCGTTGTAGCCGGATCATCCGGGCTCTGTCAGGATCGTCCGGGCCTCCGTCCGGATCGTCCGGCCTCTCTGGTCCTTGTTGCTTTCTTCTCTCTGTCTTCATGCCTGCCTTCCGCTTCCGGTTCTCCTTGCTTCCTAGCATCTTCATGGTCGACTCCTTGGTGCCTGAGTATGCATAGAGTTTCCGTTTGAGGTAGTAACTGATAGAGGCGAGGGTGTCCCGATCTTTCGATGAGATGATAACTATCGATTTGGTGGAGACGACTTTGACGATCCGACTACAAACGTGCACGACGTTGCGCCTTAGCAATCGCTAAACCAACTCCGAAAGGTTATTGATCACGCTGGAGCCCGATCAACCTGACCACGAAGGTCTATTCCTGCAAGCAATCGAAGAACAAGCAAGAATATGATAAAGCAATCTGAATATTGCGAATATATATGAAGTATTGATAATGGTGGGGATCCGTAAGCGGTCTTGGGTCTGGTCGTTGGACACAAACGAAGTACACGGTTGCAATGGCTAACTTTTAACTAAACAAATCCCCAAAAAAAGCTACTAGATGGATCTACTTATATAGGAGCAAGGGTGGCGGCCAAGGAGGTGTGAGAACGTCCCAAGGCAGCCTAAAACTAACCCTAGGTCGTACAAGGCCAATGGGCCCAAGTGGAGGTGACGTAACACCTTTGGACTTGTAGTTTGACTCGGATTCTGGTGCAGCGTCAGATTGTTTCGTCCACAACTCAACGCTCCGGACGGCTTTTAAGGTGATTCCAATTGTGCTGGAAAGAGGATGAAATCTACTTTCCAACAAAAAAAGAATCACCCAATTCGGAGTCCGTATGAAAAAGTTGTTGACGTTTTGAGTCAGGTATGTCTGTGCAGTCCGAATCTGAATCCAGAACGTGAGAGACTTGGACTCTATCTTCTCTTGGCCCAAAAGTGACGTGAGAGGACTTTTTGAACAGCAAATAAACATCTCTTTCTTCCTTATCTTCATATGTGGATTGTACAAATGTCCCATACACCTGCAATTAGACAAAACACAAAAGTGTGTGAAGTATTTTTGTTCTGGATAACATAAATAGATTATTGAATAGTTTGCACTAGAAATCACCTGACAAATATGCATGTGTGCATTATTTTTGGTCATATACAAGGTAGCCATGTCCTCATCATCCTCCCCTTTTTGAAAATAAAGCCGTCCTCGGCGTTGCTTAATCTGAAATGTGGCTAACGAAAGAGTCAAGGTGTACATGTTGTATATGTATACGTCATCCATTTTTACTTCCCTTGAATTTTGCATATATGACACATGAATAGATGAGTAACTTGCATAGTTCATAAAATCAAAAGCCAACAAATTAGCACAAGAACTAGAAGGCATTAAAATATTGCAACTCAGTTTGCACATATAAGTGAAGCTCTTATTTATTTCAAAAGATTGACAATGTTCATCATTAAACCATCCCAACATTGGTGAATAAACCTTATTTGAATCAAATTTACATGCTACAACATGCTTAGATAAGCAAACATGCAATGAGTCATTCGACACAGAATCATCACCAAGATTAGAGGTCATATCAAAATGATTAAACATTGATTCATTTGCATCAACAGTTAATTCAATGGGTGCACTCAAAAGTGTTGGTATTTCAGTTGTTTGATCACATGACGCATTCATGACAGTATCAAGATTCTCTAAAATAGGTGATGTGCTCAAATCACTGGTAACTCAACACATGATGCATTCAAGTTAACTAGGGATGCATCATTCTCATGTGAAGTTATATCATGAATACCTTTATCTGTTACCTTGTCGCAAAGGCGTAGCTGATGTAGGTACAGACGTAGACAATGCACCATACTCTTGAGATGATGTCGCTCACAATCCGAGGTGGGGCTGCTCTAGTAGGTGCAACGGTGGAGGAACCAACCGGCGGTGGTGAGCATGAACTGGAATAGTAGTTGTTGTAGTCACCCAATGCATCCTCCTCAGAATCGCTCTCAAAGGTACAAGCACGAACATACATACCAAGTAATGCAACGAGGAATATACTGAAATCTTGCCTGAATATCATGGTTCAAACCACCAAAAAATCTATTCATTGTATCATCCTTAGATTCTTCTATGTCACAATGATGCATATAAGATTTGAACTCTTTGTAGTAAGCACGAACAGTGTTGTTGCCTTGTTTAAATTGTTCAAATTTGCGAAGCAGTTCACGGCGATAGTAAGGAGGGAAAAAATGTTGTCTCATTACATATTTCAAATCTTTCCAAGTTGTGGGTTGGTTATCAATATTTTTCTTACAATGCACACTCCACCAAACAGAAGCAAAACCAGAAATGCTCTAGTGGCAGCTCGTACTCGCTCAAGTTCGAAAAGTCATGGTTACTAAAAACTTGTTCTACTTCAAACTCCCAAGCTAGATAAATAGCAGGATTAAATCTACCCTCAAGTGACGGTAAAGAGATAACCTGACCATGTGGTTGTGTGTGTTGTCCCAACTCTCGTGATGGTGAAGATGTGTCCATCGTCCAAGAACTTCTATCTCCAGAACCTGTCATGATTAGTAGAAACAAGAAACAAAATTCCAGAATAATGTTCCTATGAACTACTAGGATGTGGTTGTAAAGTGCTCACAGTAAAGCAAATATCAATATCTTACAAGTTCTTACCATGCGGCAGGTGGTGACAGGCAACCAGCGGTGTCAAGTAACTCTGAAGATTGTGTAAAGCGATTGCCAGGGGAACGTATGTATGCACGGTGTAGAAATATGTGGAGCTGGGTTGGTTATATATGGTAGCAAAAGATTAGCAATAATCAATTCAAAGATGCAATGTTGAATAAACGCTCAACGACGGTATTATGCTGGTCCTAGGCTAGACCGGACTAGAGACGCGAGCCTAGAACACTAATGAGGTCACGGCGTAGCACAACTAGCATCAATGAAGGATACTAAGTAGCTCTGGACAGCAAGGTATAAGTGAAGATCACAGCGGCAGTAAAGATAATGATGAAAAACAACTGCCAAGCAGGAAATACAACAACTCTCTCTCCAACTTTCCTCTTGAAAAGTTTGAGCCAATTTTATGATAAATTCTTTCAAATAATGCTACTAACTCAAGCTTTACAATGCAACAGGAATCACTCAATTCCGAGTTGATATGAGGAGTCAAAGAATTCTAAAACTGGCCTGAAAAATTGGAACAAGCTGTGTTCACGAACTTCAGAGGGCAAAAAGACCTATTTAGAAGCCGATTTTGAGGTGTCAAATATTGAACAAGCTTCTGCAACTATTTAGATGCGGCTCGTCGCTAGCTTTAATTTGAGTACTCACGGAGTCAAAACGGACTTCGTATGAGGAAGATACACCTGTTTTACTGAACAGTGCGCAAAACAGATTCCAATCCGAATTCAGGTACGAGATTGATTCTAGATAGATTCGATTTTTTTCTTCTCTTTTTTCCTCACACTTTTTTTTTTTCTCTCTCTTTTTTTTTTTTTCTTTCTTTTTTTTTCTTTTTTCTCTCTTTTTTCTCCTCTTTCCAAGACAAACTAGATAAGATGCAGATTGGATCTGGCGAAGATGTGAATGACCTCAACTATGATTATGACAATGAACAGCGCGCAGAGCACGTGGTGAAAATTAATAGATGGGATGGTGGACAACGGAAGACATAATGATGCAGCGGCGTGTGACTAATGTGAACAGAACTCAAACTCTAAAGGAACTAGACACTAAGACCAGCAACTCAACACGACGATGCAACCGATAATTCAATAATGCAACCAATGAAAAGAAAATTGCAAAGGCTCGAGTGGCTTGGACAAAGGGTGAATAGATCTAACTATTTTTGTGGCTTTTCTTGGACAATAGGTAAGAAAATAAATCTAATCTAGGGAAAACTGGAAATTCTCACCGAGCAACCTGAAAACTGATACCACTTGATAGAGGCGAGGGTGTCCCGATCTTTCGATGAGATGATAACTATCGATTTGGTGGAGACGACTTTGACGATCCGACTACAAACGTGCACGACGTTGCGCCTTAGCAATCGCTAAACCAACTCCGAAAGGTTATTGATCACGCTGGAGCCCGATCAACCTGACCACGAAGGTCTATTCCTGCAAGCAATCGAAGAACAAGCAAGAATATGATAAAGCAATCTGAATATTGCGAATATATATGAAGTATTGATAATGGTGGGGATCCGTAAGCGGTCTTGGTCTGGTCGTTGGACACAAACGAAGTACACGAAGTTGCAATGGCTAACTTTTAACTAAACAAATCCCCAGCAAAAAGCTACTAGATGGATCTACTTATATAGGAGCAAGGGGTGGCGGCCAAGGAGGTGTGAGAACGTCCCAAGACAGCCTAAAACTAACCCTAGGTCGTACAAGGCCAATGGGCCCAAGTGGAGGTGACGTAACACCTTTGGACTTGTAGTTTGACTCGGATTCTGGTGCAGCGTCAGATTGTTTCGTCCACAACTCAACGCTCCGGACGGCTTTTAAGGTGATTCCAATTGTGCTGGAAAGAGGATGAAATCTACTTTCCAACAAAAAAAGAATCACCCAATTCGGAGTCCGTATGAAAAAGTTGTTGACGTTTTGAGTCAGGTATGTCTGTGCAGTCCGAATCTGAATCCAGAACGTGAGAGACTTGGACTCTATCTTCTCTTGGCCCAAAAGTGACGTGAGAGGACTTTTTGAACAGCAAATAAACATCTCTTTCTTCCTTATCTTCATATGTGGATTGTACAAATGTCCCATACACCTGCAATTAGACAAAACACAAAAGTGTGTGAAGTATTTTTGTTCTGGATAACATAAATAGATTATTGGATAGTTTGCACTAGAAATCACCTGACAAATATGCATGTGTGCATTATTTTTGGTCATATACAAGGTAGCCATGTCCTCATCAGTAACCATGTCTCATGTGAATCGAAGGAGAGTTGTTGATGCGGATGATGAGGACATCAATACCATTGTTACACCCACAGCCCCTACTGTTACATATACGGGACCAATTACTAGAGCTCGCGCACGCCAATTAAATTACCAGGTACTTTCGTTTCTTGGTAATGATTCTAATGTTCATGAGAATATGATGCTGCCTAAATTGGATACATTTGTTTTGCTTACAAATGAAGGGCCTAGCTTGGAGAAGGATGAACATTGGAGCAAGAACACGCATGGAGTTGATGGCATGCGCAAGGGGATCAAGAACGGAGTTACAAGTGATGATTTCAGGACTTTGAAGCCACCATAAGGAGTGCATGAAGCCTTGGACGAAATATACAAGATGCCACTTAATAATATTCGTCCATAGGCTATTCTAGGTGCTGCGTCACCTTATTATTGGGCCAGGCCCATGTAATTTCGAAATACTTAAGTATAGGCTATTTTTAGAGTCCGTATGTGTGGGGAAACAAGAGTTAGGGTTGGTCTCGGACCCCACCCTCAAGGGCCACGAAATTCCCTCCTTTTCCCCCATATATATAGCCCTTAGGGCGTCGTTTAGACTTCGGGTTTTGTTTAGATTAAAGTTCGCCATAGCTACAACTTCGTGCCGTTTGTGTTCAACGACCGCACAAAGACGCCTCGTAACCCCACCTTGATCAATAAAGCTTTCATCTTATATTCGCAATATCCAGATTGCAATCTCAGTTTCTTGCTTGTTCTTCGTTTGCTCGCAGAAAATGACCCTCGTGGTCGTTGATCGTGCTTCAGCGTGGTCAATAACCTCTCGGAGTTGGTTTAGCGATTGCTAAGGCGCGACGTCCTCGCACGTTAAATGTAGTCGGATCGTCAAAGTCGACTTCCACCAAACAATATCCATCATCTCATCGAAGACGGGACACCTTTGCCTCTATCAAGTGGTATCAGATTTCCGTGTTGCTCGGTGAGATTTTACGATTTTCATAGTTTAGATCGAGTCTGTTCTTCATACCTATAGTCCACGAAAAAGCCAAAAAAAATTTAGGGTTAGTTCATCCCATCCAACCAATCGAGCCTTTGCATAATCTTTTTCAGATTTGCTTTGTTGAATTTGCGGTTGCATCGTCGTGTCAAGTTGCTGGTCTTAGCGTCTAGTCTTTTAGAGTTTCGAGTTCATTCACAGTTGTCACGTTGCGCTGCCATATATCACCACCGCATCATCACCGCCAATCCGAATCCATATCGCCACCACATATCCGCCGCCATCACGCCAATCCGAGTTCACCGCAACATATATCCGCCACCGTCCGAAGTTCCACCAGATTCATCTCCGCCACCATCCGAAGTTCCACCAGATTCATCTCCGCCACCAGTCCGAAGTTCCACCAGATTCATCTCCGCCACCAGTCCTAGTCCGAGTCCATAATTGTTGCATTGTTCTCGATTTCGGATCACGCGATACTCCGAGTCGTGACGAGAGAAGGATTCGAACTTCCGAGCCATCCGCAGAAGAAAAATAGTTCCAGTTTCAAAAAAAAATTCTGGCTAGGCAGTTTTTAGACCATTTGTAGACTTTTTCGAAAAAAATTTGTTGCGGAGCAAAAAAAAAGGAAAAAAGTGCAAAAAAAGTGAAAAAAAAGAAAAAAAAATTCAGTGTGTGCTCCTCCCTTGTTTACGTGCAGCGCCGTGATTTTGTTAGTGTTCTAGGCTCGCGTCTCTAGCACGGTCTAGCCTAGGACCAACACTGTACCGTCGTTGAGCGTTTATTCAACTTTGCATCTCTGAATTGATTATTGCTGACCCTTTTTGCTACCATATTATAAGCCTTCCCAGCTCCACATACATCTACGTCGTGCGTTTGACTCTCCCTGCAATCGCTCTGTCCAAGCTTTGAGAGTTTTGATTACAACGGTTGCCGATCACCGCTTTCTTCTTTGGGTAAGAACTGGTAAGAATTTGAGATTTGCTTGACGGATTTGTGACACCCACCACCACCTCTTGTTAGTAGTCTGTAGGATCATATTCTTGTGTGTTTCTATTGTTGCTAACCATGGCAGGATCACAAGCCGATGAGACTGATTGGGAGAACTCGACGAACAAACAGCTACATGATAAATTTCACCAAATGATGAGTGGACAGGTGCAAGATGTGCTAAACAGATTTGACGAGGCCATGGAGAAGATAGATGGCATTGAGAAGACGTTTGAAACAAAGCTTGATAGCAAGTTTGATGAATTGCTCGCGTTTTCCACAACCACCGCCGGCTGCACCTATCGCACCTCTGAACGACAACAACTCGCCCCTTCCGAATCAGTATGGACGAGCTCAGCGTGTTCCTATTGAGCCAGACAAAATTTGGTGCCGCTGCTCTCATTGTTGGTGCTTCTTTGGCTCCTGCTCTGCTGCTGCTGGTACCGAGGAGGATGATTATGTGGGAGATTACGAGGATGAGGTTGATCAACATCAGCACTACGTGCAACCACCAGCACCACAACCACCAGGTCGTCCACATGCAAATAATGGCAATGTTAGGGCTCCCCCTCAGGTACGAGATCATGACCATCGCCCTAAACTGAAATTGAATATTCCACCATTTGAGGGTAGATATGTTCCTGATATATATCTTACTTGGGAGTTAGAAACTGAACAATGATTTACATGTTTACAATATCCTGAGGAGAGACGTGTTCCTGCTGCTGATTGTGCTTTCACTAGCTTTGCATGTGTTTGGTGGTCTGAACATTGTAGATTATATCCTGTTCCAGCTACTTGGGCTGCTTTGAAAACTGCTATGCGTGCTCGTTGGGTTCCACCATATTATCAACGTGAATTACTTCAAAATTGCAGCGCTTAAGACAAGGAAAAAGTTCGTAGAAGAATATTATCGTGAATTACAAACTGGCTTGATTAAGTGTGGTATTGTTGAGGAGAATGAAGCTATGCTTGCACGTTTTACTCGGGTGGATTAAATAGAGATTCAGACCATTCTAGACTATAAGGATTATAATAATATCACTCGTTTATTCCATCTTGCTTGTAAAGCTGAACGTGAAGTGCAGGATCGATGAGCATTGGCGTGCAATAACTTTTCTGCAGTCGACCTTCATCATGGACACAACGTGCATCATCTACTTCCACCGCACCATCACCTCCTTCAGGTGCCACCTCCAACCGTGATACAAGAAAGCAGCACAACCACCACTATCTCGCCAAGAGCACACCGCCGGCCTGCACAGAGTTCTTCTTCTTCCATGGCGACAACAGGGCACACAAGTGATATTATTTGTCGTCGTTGTAAGGGAAGAGGACATTTTGAGAGAATGCAAATCTCAGCGTGTGATGATTGCTCTTGAGGATGGTGGGTATGAGTCCGCTAGTGACTATGATGAGGAGACTTTGGCTCTTATTACACATGAGGAACACGGTGGAGATGATTCGATCATGAGACACAATACATGGCTGTCAAGATCTTGACAGTATGAATGTTTAGTTGCTCAACGTGTTTTGAGTGTGCAGGTTACACAAGCTGAGCAAAATCAGAGGCATAATTTGTTCCATACAAAGGGAGTTGTGAAGGAACGTTCTATTCACGTCATCATAGATGGAGGGAGCTGCAACAACTTGCTAGCATGGAGATGGTGGAGAAGCTATCTCTCACCACAAGACCACATCCACATCCTTACTACATCCAATGGTTCAACAACAGCGGCAAGGTTAAGGTAACACGTACTGTTTGTGTGCATTTTAGTATCTCTACATATGCTGATTATGTTGATTGTGATGTGGTACCTATGCAAGCATGTTCCTTATTACTTGGTAGACCATGGCAATTTGATAAAAATTCATACACCATGGTAGAAACAATCAAGATACTCTTGTTCATAAGGATAAAAATATTACTTTGCTTCCTATGACTCCTGATTCCATTTTGAAAGATGATATTAATAGAGCTAATAAAGCAAAACAGGAGAAAAATAAGAGTGAAAATCAGATTGTGGCAAAAGAATTTGAGCAACACATGAAGCCTAATAATAAACCATCCACTGTTGCTTCTGAAATTAAATTAAAAAGTGCATGTTTACTTGCCACCAAATCTGATATTGATGAGCTAGATTTTAGCAAATCTGTTTGCTATGCTTTTGTGTGCAAAGAGGTATTTTCATTCGAGGACGTGCCTTCCTCTTTGCCCCCTGCTGTCATTAACATTTTGCAGAGTTCACGACGTCTTTCCACAAGGCGTGCCACCGGATTACCACCTATTCGAGGGATTGAGCATCAAATTGACTTAATTCCCGGTGCATCATTACCCAACCGTGCGCCATACCGTACCAATCCAGAGGAGGCGAAGGAGATTATGCGTCAAGTATAGGAGCTTCTCGACAAAGGTTATATACGCGAATCCCTTAGTCCTTGTGCTGTTCCTATTATTCTAGTGCCGAAAAAGGATGGTACATCACGTATGTGTGTTGATTGTAGAGGCATTAATAATATTACTATTCGTTATCGTCACCCTATTCCTAGGCTAGATGATATGCTTGATGAATTGAGTGGCTCTACAATATTCTCCAAAGTTGATTTGCGTAGTGGATAGCATCAAATTCGTATGAAATTGGGAGATGAATGGAAAATAGCATTTAAAACTAAGTTTGGTTTATATGAATGGTTAGTCATGCCTTTTGGGTTAACTAATGCACCTAGTCCTTTCATGAGACTAATGAACGAAGTTTTACGTGCTTTCATTGGACGATTTGTGGTAGTATATTTTGATGATATACTGATTTATAGCAAATCTTTGGAAGAACATTTGGAACATTTACGTGCTGTTTTTAATGCTCTACGTGATGCACGTTTGTTTGGTAATCTTGGGAAGTGCACCTTTTGCACCGACCGAGTATCTTTTCTTGGCTATGTTGTTAGTCCACAGGGAATTGAAGTTGATAAAGCCAAGATTGAAGCTATTGAGAGTTGGCCGCAGCCCAAAACGGTCACACAAGTGAGGAGTTTTCTTGGACTCGCTGGTTTCTATAGGTGTTTTGTGAGAGATTTTAGCACAATTGCTGCACCTCTTAATGAGCTTACAAAGAAGGATGTGCCTTTTGTTTGGGATACCGCACAGGAAGAAGCCTTCACGATATTGAAAGATAAGTTGACACATGCTCCTTTACTCCAACTTCCTGATTTTAATAAGACTTTTGAGCTTGAATGTGATGCTAGTGGAATTGGATTAGGAGGTGTGTTATTACAAGATGGCAAACCTGTTGCATACTTTTCTGAAAAATTGAGTGGGCCTAGTCTGAACTATTCTACTAATGATAAAGTATTATAAGCTCTTGTTCGGACTTTAGAGACATGGCAACATTATTTATGGCCCAAAGAATTTGTTATACATTCTGATCATGAATCTTTGAAACATATTAAAAGTCAAGCTAAACTGAATCGTAGACATGCTAAATGGGTTGAATTCATTGAGACTTTCCCTTATGTCATTAAACACAAGAAGGGTAAAGAAAATGTTATTGCTGATGCATTGTCTCGTCGTTATACTATGCTTTCACAACTTGACTTTAAAATATTTGGTTTGGAGACCATCAAAGATCAATATGTGCATGATGCTGAATTTACCGATGTATTGCAGAATTGTAAAGAAGGTAGAACATGGAACAAGTTAAATCGTTAATGATGGATTTTTGTTTCGTTCTAACAAGCTATGCATTCCAGCTAGCTCCGTTAGTCTTTTGTTGTTGCAGGAGGCGCATGGAGGAGGACTAATGGGACACTTTGGCGTGAAGAAGACGGAGGATATACTTGCTACACATTTCTTTTGGCCAAAGATGGGGCGGGATGTTGAGCGTTTTGTTGCTCATTGCACTACATGTCAAAAAGCTAAGTCACGACTCAATCCTCATGGTTTATATATGCCTTTGCTCGTACCTAGTGTTCCTTGGGAGGATATATCTATGGACTTTGTTTTAGGTTTACCTCGAACAAAGAAGGGGAAAGGGATAGCATATTTGTTGTCGTGGATAGATTCTCGAAAATGGCACACTTTATACCATGTCATAAAAGCGATGATGCTGTTAATGTTGCTGATTTGTTCTTTCGTGAAATTATTCGCTTGCATGGTGTGCCAAATACTATTGTTTCAGATCGTGATACTAAATTTCTTAGCCACTTTTGGAGATGTTTATGGGCTAAGTTGGGGACTAAACTGCTTTTAGTACTACTTGTCACCCCAAACCGATGGACAAACTGAAGTAGTCAATAGAACATTGTCTACTATGCTTAGGGTTGTTTTGAAGAATAATAAGAAAATGTGGGAAGAATGCTTGCCTCATATTGAATTTGCTTATAATCGTTCATTGCATTCTACTACTAAGATGTGCCCTTTTGAAATTGTGTATGGTTTCCTACCTCGTGCACCTATTGATTTATTGCCTCTTCCATCTTCGGAGAAGGTTAATTTTGATGCTAAAGAACGTTCTAAATTGATTTTAAAAATGCATGAGTTAACTAAGGAAAACATTGAGCGTATGAATGCTAAATATAAACTTGCTGGAGATAAGGGTAGAAAACATGTTGTGTTTGCACCTGGAGATCTTGTTTGGTTACATTTGCGTAAAGATAGATTTCCTAATTTGCACAAATCAAAGCTAATGCCACGAGCTGATGGTCCTTTTAATGTGTTAGAGAAAATAAATGATAATGCATATAAACTTGAGCTACCTGCAGATTTTGGGGTTAGTCCCACTTTTAACATTGCAGATTTGAAGCCTTATTTGGGTGAGGAAGATGAGCTTCCGTCGAGGACGACTTCATTTCAAGAAGGGGAGGATGATGAGGACATCAATACCATTGTTACACCCACAGCCCCTCTTGTTACATATCTGGGACCAATTACTAGAGCTCACAAGACGCCAATTAAATTACCAGGTACTTTCGTTTCTTGGTAATGATTGTAATGTTCATGAGAATATGATGCTGCCTAAATTGGATACATTTGTTTTGTTCACAAATGAAGGGCCTAGCTTGGAGAAGGATGAACATTGGAGCAAGAACACGCATGGAGTTGATGGCATGCGCAAGGGGATCAAGAACGGAGTTACAAGTGATGATTTCAGGACTTTGAAGCCACCATAAGGAGTGCATGAAGCCTTGGACGAAATATACAAGATGCCAGTTCATAATATTCGTCCATAGGCTATTCTAGGTGCTGCGTCACCTTATTATTGGGCCAGGCCCATGTAATTTCGAAATACTTAAGTATAGGCTATTTTTAGAGTCCGTATGTGTGGGGAAACAAGAGTTAGGGTTGGTTTCGGACCCCACCCTCAAGGGCCACGAAATTCCCTCCTTTTCCCCCATATATACAGCCCTTAGGGCGTCGTTTAGACTTCGGGTTTTGTTTAGATTAAAGTTCGCCATAGCTGCAACTTCACGTGCCGTTTGTGTTCAACGACTGACAAAGGCGTCTCGAACCCCACCTTGATCAATAAAGCTTTCATCTTATATTCGCAATATCCAGATTGCAATCTCAGTTTCTTGCTTGTTCTTCGTTTGCTCGCAGAAAATGACCCTCGTGGTTAGGTTGATCGTGCTCCGGCGTGGTCAATAACCTCTCGGAGTTGGTTTAGCGATTGCTAAGGCGCGACGTCCTCGCACGTTCGTAGTCGGATCGTCAAAGTCGACTTCCACCAAACAATATCCATCATCTCATCGAAAGACGGGACACCTTTGCCTCTATCAGCGGAGCATCCCACGTTCATCCCCATGTACACTCCGACTACTCTCCAAGCCCCAAGAGGACATACGACGAGACCTCGAACATACGCCATTGGACACAAGGTGAATTCACTCCTCTTCGAACCGTCACTTTCGGCATATGAGACATGGCTACTACCTCATGCACGGACCTTGCATACACTCAGGTACGACCAAGATGACCACAGATAATCCAAGGACCAAGGCCAAGCATGGAAGAGAAGACGAAAGAAAGGAGAAGAAGAAGACGGTGTGGCTGTTGGAGCCAGGCCGAACATCCGGGCTGCCGTCCGGATCATCCGGGCTCAGCCGGATCATCCGGACCCTCCCCCGGATCATCCGGGTAAATGCACCGAAGACAACAGAAGCGGCCCGACGAAGCCGGATCATCCGGACGGTCGCCAGGATCATCCGGACCCTCGACACCCGGATCATCCGGGCCACCATCCGGATCATCCGGACCCGCTTCTTGTGGCGTGACTTGGGCCGAAGCCCGTGTACCCCTTCGCCCCTCACTTACCCCTTCGTGGCTTAGCACTATAAATAGACCTCTCCCTCCCCATTTTGAGGGTTAGCGTTGATTTAGCAAAAGTTAGAGATAGTGCTACGCTCATCTATTGGATCTCCTCCTCGTGAGAGACCGCGGCCTCTTCGGAGAAGATCCTCTCGGATACAAGACCCCTTTATGGGAAGATCCCCTCGTGGATTCAAGGACTCCTCTTGGAGATGAACGGTTCCTTTGTATCCTTACCCTAGTTGACTATGTATCTTGTGGATCTCATGTGTGTATGTTGATCTAGCACTTGTGTGATCGATTCCTTGTTGGTTGAGTGATTCTCTCTCATTTTCCCCGTGATTTCCCTTGTGCTTCCGCGTGTTCTTCGTGTTTCCTCCATAGGATCCCCTCCAAACGTGAAAGATCGACGAATTAGGGTTCCACCCTACATCATATGGTATAAGGAGCCACGTTGATCACGTTTTTGGAGCCCCTACCCCTCTTTTTCTAGCTTGATTTTGTTGATTTCGTCCTAAATCCGAAAATCCCCACCAAAAAATAGCCCCCAAAAGTTTTTGTGATTTGTTAGTTTTGATGATGTTTTGTTGATTTTGATCCATGGATTTGCTTGGTTTCAAGTGGATCTAGCATTTCCCCAAGTTTCCCCACCTTCCATCCATGAAATCCCTCAAATTTTGCCCCGAAAATCATCCATTTCCGCCCAAAAATTCGTCCCCGAGAGCAAATCCCGAGCGGATTGACTTGCCCGGATCATCCGGACCTTCTCCCGGATCATCCGGACATTCCCCGGATCAGCTGGACGCCCCCCCGGACGTCCGGATAACCCACGCGCCCAAATTCCCGAACCGGAGCTGACGAACCCGGATCATCCGGAAGTACTCCCGGATCATCCGGAAGTACTCCCGGATCATCCGGACCGAGCCCGGATCATCAGGACCTCCTCCCGGATGTCCGGTTAACCTTGAAACTGACTCGGCTGAAATTATGTTTTGGTCATAACTAATTCATCCGGAGTCCGATTTTGACGTTCTTTAGCTCGTTTTGAAGCTCTTGACATCCCCCATCCCACAAAAATACCACCAACATCATTTGACTCCATCATATTTTCTGAAATTTGGCAAGTTTGCCTAGGCCCTCCACCATATCATCCGCATTACCACCACCGACTTCCGCAACCTAACCCATTTTGTGGCCCATTGCATATGTGGTTGTTTGAGTTGTGATTAGAGTCTCCTAAGGTGTTTCGGCTACTTAGGGACAATTGCTTCTTCATCAACCACCACCACCACTTCCGCATAGACGTGCCCACCATACATTTCCACCAACCCAACCTAACCCAATTTTGTTTGAGCTTGTTTGAGCTGTGGCTTGTGTCTCCTAAGGTGTTTCGGCTACTTAGGGACGGCAACTTAAACTCCGACTCGTGAATAGCCCATCATCCCATTTCCACATTGCCAAGAGCAAACAACCACCGCTTTCTGCTACCACCATTTGACATTTGTCATTTGAGAATTTGAGTTTGCAGTTTTTCCGTTTCCTAAGGTGTTTCGGCTACTTAGGGACGAGTCTCCATCATCTTGGTATCTACACCAAGAACACCGCCACTCATCATCGCAAAGGACGGTAACCTCGACGACACCTTTGTATATTCCCTTGCAATTGCATTGTTAACCCCTAGCCCATTTTGCGTTACTTGCCTATCGAGACTAGCCAGTTGAGTATTGCCGGCAACTTTACTTGTGCACATTAGTGGTCTACACCATCCATTGCATACATAACATATCATCTTGGTATCATATCATCCATTGTGCCTCAAGTTTGTTCCCGCATATACACAATTGCTATCTTGGTTTGTGCATTGTGCAAAAGTGGCCATAGAAAAAAAAGCTTCTAAGCAAAAACAGAGCAAAGAGCTCGTGAGCAAGTGCCATAGCATCATACCCATTGCACATAAGATTGTCAAATCTACATCATATGATATCATGCTTGAGAGAAACACCGGGAACCATACATACATAACATACTTGGGATAGAAAGTATATCCATTTTGCATCTTATAGGTTGTGCACAAGTGTCGTATCCGCCTATTGAGCAATCGTGCTAGCGTCTCTCTTGAGTTGTGCAACACGAGCGTTTTGGTGGATTCCACATTTTGAGCTCATTCCTTGGTTGCACGACCCCATTTATCTATCCGTGTGTGTGATTCCGTGTGCCATTCTTTGCTATTGGTCCATTTGTTTCACTTGCGAATTTGTGAATCTTTTTCAACATTATTGACTCTTGCTAACATTTTGCATTAAATTTTTGTGCCACTATCCTCACCGAGCTCCACTATAAGCTTTACTTGTGTAGGTGTGAGAATCGACAGGGATCGGTACCAATAGTGCTATTTCATTGTCCACATTTGAGTGAACTTGATTCATCTTCAACTTTGGTCAAAGGTACATTCGTATTAGTTCTTCTCTTTCTCCCACTCATATTTGCTCGAGTCTTGTGATGGATAGGCAAGGCATTTCCTCTCCGGTCTATGACAACAACGACGGCGTGAACAACTACATCTCAAAAGCGTCAGTCTTCGATCTACAACGACAAATGCAAGGCACACAATCAAGATTGCGAGAGCGCATCGAGAACATCTCCATCGACATTCGTCACTCCGAAGCAAGGAAAAGGGACTACATCAACAACAAGCTTGCCGCACAAAAGGAGGAGCAAGATGCGAGGATGGAAGAGATTCGGGCCTTGATCAAGTCTTCTTCCACTTCATCATGCTCGAGACGACGACGGTCAAGCCACAAGTCTTCGGAGCGCAAACAAGATGCAAGCGCAAGTCGTCCAAGTCAACATCTACATGGCGACCACCATCACATTCGTGATCCACATCGTCATGAAGGGCAAGTCACCTCCAAGCAACATGTGCACGACGACGACGAACGACATCTACTACGAGCTCAAGCAAGACAACGACATCATCATCATGAAGATGCTCCACAAGCGCAAATGCACAAGTCCCAACAAGACCTACTTCACGCCAAGTCCAAGCTTCAAGAGCACAAAAGAAGACCGCGAGATGACCACCACCAAGACGGCGCTACGGCTACACCAACCACTTCGGCATCTTCGCCAAGTGCTATCAAGGCATCTTCGCCTGGATGTACGGCATCTTCGCCTACTTCCCATGAGTATGCCTACAACGACTTCCTCAAGTCCAAGGCGGCGACCTACGAGCGAGGGTGACACTTCCATCTTCGGAAGCCCCCCAAGGAAGATGGCCGAGCATGGGACATTCCCTTCGGTCATGGAGACGAGCTATGAGGTGCCACATCATATGGACCTCCAACCACAAGACGGTGACAAGAAGGTTGAGCATGGGACTATCCCTTCAACCAAGGCGACGATAGGAGTTGAGCATGGAGACATTTGCACCAACATCCCTCCGACACCCACATATGTCGAGATGCCCCAAGTGCCATGTGAGGAGAGCCACCACCCCATGAGTGACATGAGTGACTCCACCATACGTGACATTGAGAGCATCTCCTATGGGAGGATGAGTGTGACCACCACTAGCCCGACACATGAGAGCATGCCACACATCCTATGTGAGGTTGAGCGCCATTTGAGTGACTCCAACAAACATATGAGTGAGAGCATCCTTGAGGGAGTGAGTGAGCCACAACACTTAGAGGGTGAGGTAGTTGACACGGCATGTGAGGCCACTATGATTTCTAACGACTTACCCTCTACTCCTTGTGTGTTTTCTCCTTTGGTGCTAGGTCTCCTACATGACGACACGCCTACCATTGATGAGTCCATACCTCCTAGGGAGACGACGATGGCCATGATGGACGATGATGCACCCCCACACGGTTCCATCAAGATGAAGATGACAACGAGACGATCTTCAACACCTCACCTACAACACATGAGCGACACTCCAACGGTAACATAGTTGATGGTGCTTCTCTTGTCCCACTAGTGGACTCTCTTGACGATGATTGCTCCCATGATGTTGACCCACCTATTACCATGCTTCATGCTAGTGAAACTCCTTCATGCCTTGACTTACCTATTAATGATGAATATGATGATGAGCATGTTGAGTTGCCTAGTTGTGATGCTATGCTTCATAGGATATCATGCGAAAATTCTATGGGTCACTTCATGTTTGACAATCCATTGAACTTGTCATATGCTATGAATGAGATCTCCCATATTGCATCATTTCAATCTCAACATAGTAACTATGCATGCCCCATTAAGATCAATCCCATTTGCACTTATGGCATAGATGACGAGATGATGGTTATTGGCTTTTGTTTTTCATGTGATGATATTGCCATGCTTCCTTTACATGATTTATAATTCATCCAATATGTCATGCCATGATCACATTGTTCCGAATATGCATTGTTTTGGATGTTGTCAATATTCTCCTTGTGATGTTGCTACTCATGCTCATGAGGATAACCCCATAGTTTCCTCATACATATTAGGAGATCTTGATGCATTTCATACTTTGCATGATTCCCATGATAGTGTACACCTTATGCATTCCATGAATAACAATGCTCTAGATATTTCTCATGATGCATTACACAATTTAAGTCTCCATTATGATATACATAATAACAAACCTCTCATGATGGATGACATGTTTCTATATCACGCATCTCATTTATTTGAGCGTTGGATATTTTGTGCTAACAAACACACGCACGTGCGCATCATGATGGATGATGTGTACATCTACCACGCACACACAATTTTCCCTTTGTCTTTGTTTTGTGTAGGTACTCATGTATACTCGTCAACCTCTCAATCCCAAGAGTTGACGAAACGAGCTCTTGAGAGCAACGATGCTTTGGGATCCCGTGGACTATCTTTACCACCGTTCCCTTTGCGCAAGGACTACGCGCATCTCCTCTACTTGGCTCTCACACGGCTATGGGACATTTACCACTTGTCACCTTATGCTCATTCTACTGTGTTCACATTGCATGCTATGCTTGCTCCTATGCCTTTGCCATGCAATTGTGACCCTGGCTTGCATTTACCCATGATTCAACATTATGCTACTTCTATGTGTATTTGCATGCTTGGTGGAGATCCCTGTTGCTTTTGCCATGTTTATCATGTGCCCCATGCTATTGATGCTTGTTGTGTTGGGAGAGTCATGATGACCCATTGCTATTTGCATATGGCCTCTCGCCAATACATTGATGATATTTTTCTCATATCTTGCTTTCATGCTTGTGACATGTCATGTCCATTATTCATGCCCACTATTTGCACACATGACATGCTTGCCATGATTCCTTCTAGTATGTTACATCTTCGCACTACTAGCTTGCTTGACTTGATCGCTATGATTGCTTGCTATGTTGCATCACCCATGTTCCACTATTACTTGCTTTCTTGGGTTGATGACATAGATGTTGATGCCTCTCACTTGATTTGTCATGATAATTGCCTCTTGTCTCCATCAGTTGCATATCTCATATCACCTTGTATTGAGTGCCAACTTGCTATGCTTATTAATCTTGGAGACTTGGACACTTTACTTGTGATGCATGTTTGTTTGATTGAGCCTATTGCATTTGGTTGTTCTCGCATCATATGCCTCCATACTATGCAACACTCCCTTGTCATTTCTTATGATGACCATTGATATAGGCAAAGGTGTCCCGTCTTTCGATGAGAAGGTGGATTTCGCTTTGTGGAAGTCGACTTTGACGATCCGACTACGAACGTGCGAGGACGTCGCGCCTTAGCAATCGCTAAACCAACTCCGAGAGGTTATTGACCATGCCGAGCACGATCAACCTTGACCCGAGGGTCTGCTTTCCTGCGAGCAAACGAAGAACAAGCAAGAAACTGAGATTGCAATCTGGATATTGCGAATATAAGATGAAAGCTTTATTGATCAAGGTGGGGTTCTGTGGCGCCTTTGTGCAGTCGTTGAACACAAGCGAAATCTGCGAAGTTGCAGCTATGGCGAACTTTTGATCTAAACAAAACCCAAGTCTAAACGGTGCCCTAAGGGCTGTATATATGGAGGAAGAGGGGTGAATTTCGTGGCCCTTGGTGGAGGGGTCCAAACTAACCCTATCTCTTGTTTCCCCACACATACGGACTCTAAAATAGCCTATACTAATGTATTTCGAAATTACATGGGCCTGGCCCAATAATAAGGTGACGCAGCACCTAGAATAGCCTATGGACGAATATTATGAAGTGGCATCTTGTATATTTCGTCCAAGGCTTCATGCACTCCTTATGGTGGCTTCAAAGTCCTGAAATCATCACTTGTAACTCCGTTCTTGATCTCCTTGCGCATGCCATCAACTCCGTGTGTGTTCTTGCTCCAATGTTCATCCTTCCCCAAGCTAGGCCCTTCATTTGTAAGCAAAACAAATGTATCCAATTTAGGCAGCATCATATTCTCATGAACATTAGAATCATTACCAAGAAACGAAAGTACACGGTAATTTAGTTGGCGTCTTGTGAGCTCTAGTAATTGGTCCAAGATGTATAGCAGCGGGGCTGTGGGTGTAACAATGGTATTGATGTCCTCATCATCCTCCCCTTCTTGAAATGAAGTCGTCCTCGACGGAAGTTCATCTTCCTCACCCAAATATGGCTTCAAATCTGCAATGTTAAAAGTGGGACTAACCCCAAAATCTGCAGGCAGCTCAAGTTTATATGCATTATCATTTACTTTCTCCAACACCTTAAAGGGACCAGCAGCACGTGGCATTAGCTTTGATTTGCGCAAATCAAGAAATCTATCCTTACGCAAATGTAACCAAACAAGATCTCCAGGTGCAAACACAACATGTTTTCTACCCTTATCTCCAGCAAGTTTATATTTTGCATTCATACGCTCAATGTTTTCCTTAGTTAACTCATGCATTTTAAAATCAATTCAGCTCGTTCTTTAGCATCAAAATTAACCTTCTCCGAAGATGGAAGAGGCAATAAATCAATAGGTGCACGAGGTAGGAAACCATAAACAATTTCAAAGGGCACATCTTAGTAGTAGAATGCAATGAGCGATTATAAGCAAATTCAATATGAGGCAAGCATTCTTCCCACATTTTCTTATTATTCTTCAAAACAGCCCTAAGCATAGTAGACAATGTTCTATTGACTACTTCAGTTTGTCCATCAGTTTGGGGGTGACAAGTAGTACTAAAAAGTAGTTTAGTCCCCAACTTAGCCCATAAACATCTCCAAAAGTGGCTAAGAAATTTAGTATCACGATCTGAAACAATAGTATTTGGCACACCATGCAAGCGAATAATCTCACGAAAGAACAAATCAGCAACATTAACAACATCATCGCTTTTATGACATGGTATAAAGTGTGCCATTTTCGAGAATCTATCCACGACAACAAATATGCTATCCTCCCTTCTTTGTTCGAGGTAAACCTAAAACAAAGTCCATAGATATATCCTCCCAAGGAACACTAGGTGCAGGCAAAGGCATATATAAACCATGAGGATTGAGTCGTGACTTAGCTTTTTGACATGTAGTGCAGCGAGCAACAAAACGCTCAACATCCGTCTCATCTTTGGCCAAAAGAAATGTGTAGCTAGTATATCCTCGGTCTTCTTCACGCCAAAGTGTCCCATTAGTCCTCCTCCATGCGCCTCCTGCAACAACAAAAGACGAACGGAGCTAGCTGGAATGCATAGCTTGTTAGAACGAAACAAAATCCATCATTAATGACGAACTTGTTCCATGTTCTACCTTCTTTACAATTCTGCAATACATCTTTAAAATCAGCATCATGCACATATTGATCTTTGATGGTCTCCAAACCAAATATTTTGAAGTCAAGTTGTGAAAGCATAGTATAGCGACGAGACAATGCATCAGCAATAACATTTTCTTTACCCTTCTTGTGTTTAATGACATAAGGAAAGTCTCTATGAATTCAACCCATTTAGCATGTCTACGATTCAATTTAGCTTGACTTTTAATATGTTTCAAAGATTCATGATCAGAATGTATAACAAATTCTTTGGGCCATAAATAATGTTGCCATGTTTCTAAAGTCCGAACAAGAGCATATAATTCTTTATCATAAGTAGAATAATTGAGACTAGGCCCACTCAATTTTTCAGAAAAGTATGCAACAGGTTTGCCATCTTGTAATAACACACCTCCTAATCCAATTCCACTAGCATCACATTCAAGCTCAAAAGTCTTATTAAAATCAGGATGTTGGAGTAAAGGAGCATGTGTCAACTTAGCTTTCAATACCGTGAAGGCTTCTTCCTGTGCGGTACCCCAAACAAAAGGCACATCCTTCTTTGTAAGCTCGTTGAGAGGTGCAGCAATGGTGCTGAAATCTCTCACAAAACGCCTATAGAAACCAGCGAGGCCAAGGAAACTCCTCACTTGTGTGACCGTTTTGGGCTGCGGTGATGTAGGGTGGAACCCTAATTCGTCGATCTTTCACGTTTGGAGGGGATCCTACGGAGGGAATACGAAGAACACGCGGAAGCACAAGGGAAAACACGGGGAAAACGAGAGAGAATCACTCAACCAACAAGGGAATCGATCACACAAGTGCTAGATCATCATACACATAAGAGATTCACGAGATCCAAAGTCAACAAAGGTAAGGATACAAAGGAACCGTTCTTCTCCAAGAGGAGGCCTTGATGTTCTTCCCTAGAAGGGTCTTGAATCCGCTTGGGGATCTTCTCCGAAGAGGTCGTGATCTCCGAGGAGAAGTATCCAAGTGGATGAGCAAAGGCTCTCACACAAACATGAGCTAATCCGATTGCTAAAACTGTCTAGAAGAAGGTGGAGGAGTATTTATAGTTTATGTCCACGAAGAGGTAAGTGGGAGGGGATACATGGGCCCTAGGCCCGCATTCTGCAGCAGTGCGGTGGTAGTACCGTCCATCGGCGGTAGTACCGCTTAGCGAGCGGTAGTACCGCTTGGGGTTCTTGATAGTACCCATGAGAGTGGGGGAGCGGTAGTACCGCTTGGCGGGAGCGGTAGTACCGCTTGTGTTGGAGCGGTAGTACCGCTTGCCTGAGCGGTAGTACAGCGTCTCGGAAGTCTGAACCGGCGTTTGTCGGGTTGAGCGGAAGTAGATTTATGGTAGTTCCGCCCCTCGGTGATAGTACCGCTTGTGGGGAAAGCGGTAGTACCCTGAGCTCGTCTTGATAATACCGTAAGCTCGGGCGGTAGTACCGTGGTTAGCGTTCTTCTTCTTCTTCTTCGCGTCCATCTTCTCCTTCCGGTCCTTCTTGCTCCTTAGCTTCTTGAGGTACTGAGCATGCAAAGTGTATCCGTTTGAGGTAGTAACCATGTCTCATGTGAATCGAAGGGAATTGTGAGAGGAGTGATGTCACCTCGGTTTCAAGAGCTCTTGCGTGCTCGAGTCATAGGTCCTTGTGGGGTTGGATGTGTCGATGTAGAGTCCATGGGGATGATGGAAGGATGCTCGCATCATATCCCTCCTTGAAAGGATCCGACCTCGGATCAAGGTCTTCATCACCATGGAAAGGCGAGAGGTCTTTGACGTTGAAGGTGTCGCTCACGGTGTATTTGTCGCTTGGTATGTCGAGCTTGTAGGCGTTGTTGTTGTAGCGTGCTAGCACCTTGAAGGGTCCATCGGCTCGAGGTAGAAGTTTGGACTTGCGTTCGTTGGGGAAGCGTTCCTTGCGAAGGTGTAGCCACACGAGATCGCCTATGTTGAAGATCATGGGTTGCTTGTTGATGTTGAGCTTGGTCGTTAGTCGTTGTACTCGGCGCTCGATGGTGTGTCTTGTATCTTCATGCATCTTCTTGATGTAGCTTGCACGGGCACTTGCGTCGAGGTTGGTACGTTCTTGTAGAGGAAGGGGTAGAATGTCCAATGGGGACAAAGGGTTGAAGCCGTGAAGCGACCTCGAAGGAGACTTGCGGTAGTCGAATGTCTTGCACGGTTGTAGGCGTACTCGGCGATGGGTAGACATGCTTCCCACTCCTTGATGTTCTTCTTGATCAACACGCGAAGTAGAGTGGAGAGCGTCCGGTTCGTCACCTCCGTTTGGCCGTCGGTTTGAGGATGGTATGCGGATGAGAACAAGAGCTTGATTCGAGCTTGGCGCATAGAGTCTTCAAAAGTAACTCAAGAACTTGGCGTCATGGTCGGAGACGATTGTCTTGATACTCCATGAAGGCGCAAGATTTCCCTACAAAGAGATTTGCAATATGTGAAGCATCGTCTACCTTGTTGCAAGGAATGAAATGTGCCATCTTAGAAAATCGGTCCACAACAACAAACACGGAATCCTTTCCATTTTGAGTTCTAGGCAAACCAAGTACAAAATCCATGCTAATGTCTTCCCAAGGTTGATAAGGAATAGGAAGAGGCATGTAAAGACCATGAGATTGAGCTTTTGACTTAGCTTTGCGGCATGTAGAGCATCGGGTGGTAAAGCGAGAGACATCTCGAAACATCTTTGGCCAAAAGTAGTTCTTGGAGGCGTGGCGAAGGTCTTGTCGCGTCCAAAATGTCCCATGAGTCCACCTCCATGAGCCTCTTGCAAAAGTAGCAAGCGAAGAGAAGACTCGGGAATGCATAGTTTGTTAGCTCTCATAAGATAACCATCCTTGAGGTAATATTGTTCCCAAGATGTATGTGTCAAACATTTAGCATAATGAGGTGCAAAAGATGGATCACTAGCATACAAATCTTTTATGTGCTCAAAGCCAATAACATTCAACTCAAGTTGGGTGACAAGCGTGCATATGCGTGAAAGTGCATCGGCAACTACATTTTCCTTGCCCTTAATGTACTTGATCACATATGGAAAAGATTCAATAAATTCACTCCATTTAGCATGGCGCTTGTTCAATTTAGTTTGACCTTTTAAGTACTTAAGCGTTTCATGATCGGTATGGATGACAAACTCATGAGGCCTAAGATAATGTTCCCAAACATGTAGTACACGCACTAAAGCATACAATTCTTTGTCATACACGGATAGTTAAGTTGAGCACGGAGAGTTTTTCACTAAAATAAGCAATGACTCGTTTTCTTGCATTAAAACTCCGCCAATTCGGTACCACTTGCATCACAATGAACCTCAAAAGTTTTGTCGAAGTTGGGCAAAGCAAGAATTGGAGCATGAGTAAGCAAAGACTTGAGCTCATCAAAAGCGTTTGATTGCAAAGGTCCCCAAATAAAAGGAGTATTCTTCTTACTCAAAGCATGCAAAGGGCTGCAATAGTGCTAAAGTTTTTCACAAGCGGCGATAAAAACCTGCAAGACCAAGGAAACTTCAGACTTGTTGCAAATTGGTGGGTTGGGGCCAAGTTTTAATTGCTTTGATCTTAGTTTCATCAACATGGACACCCTTGGAGGAGACAACGAAACCCAAGAAAACCACTTTGTCAACTCCAAAAGTGCATTTCTTCAAGTTTGCATAAAGACTTTCCTTTCGAAGCGTTTGCAAAACAAGCTTAACGTGATCAAGATGCTCTTTCATGGTTTTGCTAAACACAAGAATGTCATCAAAGTAAACCACAACAAAGATTCCAATATAAGGTCTAAGCACATGATGCATAAGTCGCACAAAAGTTCCGGAGCTTCCGACAAACCCATGGGCATAACCAACCATTCATATAAGCCAAATTTTGTTTTGAAAGCAGTTTTCCATTCATCACCCTCATGAATGCGGATTTGATAATAGCCACTTTTAAGATCAATTTTTGAGAAAAGTTGGCTCCACTAAGTTCATCAAGCATATCATCTAAGCGAGGAATGGGATGCCTATAGCGCACGGTGATAGCATTTATGGGTCTACAATCGAACTGGCGGAAACTTCCATCGGGCTTGGGCACAAGTATAACAGGAGCGGCACAAGGGCTTAAGCTTTCACGTACATGACCGTTGTCGAGTAGTTGTTGTACTTGCCGTTGAATCTCCTTGGTTTCTTCGGGATTGACACGGTATGGAGCTTTGTTTGGAAGTGGCGCTCCGGGAATGAGGTCGATTCGATGCTCAATGCCTCGTAGAGGAGGTAGACCCGGAGGTAGCTCATCGGGGAAAACATCTTGAAATTCCTGTAAAAGAGATTGAAACACCAAAGGTAGCTCATGAGTGGTGTTAGTTTGTTGTTCTCCATCCTTGCACACTAGGACAAAGTGCATCACACTCGATGGGTTCTCACACACTTCTCTCATCTCATGTTTGGTGGCGAATAGTATGAGGTTTTTCTCTCTAGGCTAAGAGGCGCTCAAATTTGGCTTGTGGCTCTCACTCACTTTTGGTGGCTCACTTTCTCACTCTTCTCTCTTTGGTTGGTGGCTTGTTTGTCGGCTATCACTTGACTAGGAGACATAGGTCGTAGGACATATTCTTTGCCTTTCATCTTGAAGCTATAGTGGTTTGTCGCCCATTGTGGTAGACACCACGGTCGAATTGCCATGGCCGACCAAGGAGGAGGTGGCAAGCGGTCATTGGGACCACATCACACTCCAAAGTGTCCTCGTATGCACCGATTTTGAAGGATACTTGGACCGTATGCTCAACTCGTATAGTGCCGAGTCACTTAGCCATTGAACCTTGTATGGTTGCGGGCGCTTCTTCTTGACCAATTGGAGCTTGGAGCATAGTTCTTCGCTTGCCAAGTTGTGGCAACTACCTCCATCGATGATGACCTTGACGGATCTCCCATTGATGCCGGCCTTTGTGTGGAAGATGTGGCATCGTTGGTCTTCTTCTTGGTGATGTTGAAGTGTCAAGACTTTGGAGACAACAAGAGCGGGGCTTGTATCTTCATCACAAAAGACTTGATCATCTTCATCCTCGTTGATGCGCCGGTGCATGGCCACTTGCTCAATAGCGTCCATTTCATCTTCACTCATTGAGTCGTAGGTGCCATCGTCGTTGAGGATCATGGTGCGCTTGTTGGTGCATTCATATGACTTGTGGCCTCGGCCGCCGCAAGTGAAACACTTGAAGGAGCTTGTCTTGACGGTCTCATTGGTTGGAGTAGATGATGAAGCACGCGGCTTGAAGTTGCTTGTAGTAGGAGGAAGGCGACTTGAACTTGTGGAAGTTTTCTTGTAACTTGACTTGTCGTCGTTGCTTGGAGAAGGCTTGATTGATGTCGAAGTTGGAGTAGTTGTTGAAGCTTGGTTGTTGGAGAAGCCGTGTATCTTGGAGGAGTACTTGGCGTACTTGAAGTCATCTTGTACTTGACGTTCCGCCTTTGTAGCTTGATGCACGAGCTCAATGAGGTTGGAGTAGGGTTGGAAGTCGGCGATCTTCTTGATGGGATGATTGAGTCCATTCAAGAATCGTGCCATTGTTTGCTCCTCATCTTCCTTGACATTGGCTCGAATCATGGCAATCTCCATTTCTTTGTAGTATTCTTCAACACTCTTTGTTCCTTGCTTGAGTAGTTGTAGCTTCTTGAAGAGATCACGGTTGTAGTAGGTGGGCACAAGCGTGCTCGCATGACATCCTTCATTTGAGCCCAAGTGGTGATTGGAGGTTCACCTCTTGCTTGTCGGCGCTCAAGGACTTGTTCCCACCATATGAGCACATAGTCTTGGAACTCAAGTGATGCCATAGCGATCTTCTTCTCTTCCTCATAGTTGTGCAAGCGAAAGATTTTGTCGACCTTCAATGCCCATGAGAGGTACTCTTGGGATCATTGGTTCCATTGAACTTGGGCATTGTGAACTTGAGCTTGCCATAGCGATGTTCTTCATTGTTTTGAGGTCGATGTTGATGATGGCGTTCTTGGCGTGGAGGTAATCATCCTCATGTTGCTCTCGGCGAGGAGGAAGTCCATGATCAACTTGCTCTTGTTGACCTTGAGGTTGAGGATAATCTTGAGGAGCTTGGCGTTGCGCCGCGCGATGGTAGTTCCTCTCTTGGATTTCTTCTCGAAGGGCTTCCTCTTGAATCGCCTTTCACGATTGCGGTTGGCGATAGCTCGGCTTGATGCTTGGAGGCGCGTTCCGCCTCAAACTTGTGCTTCTCGTTGTTGTTGTTGAAGGCGTTGGGCCTCGGCGTCTTGTTGTTGTTGGTTTAAGCGCGCGCTCGTTCTTGTTCTTGTTGGCGGCGAAGGCGTTGTCGTTCTTGAGCTTGAGCAAACGCTACTTGGTTTGATTGAGGGCGAGGAACTTGTTCATCCACTTGCTCTTAGGAATTCTTGTCGTGTAGCGGGTTGCGAGATGCATAGCGGTCTTGACGCTGCTCGTCGAAGAGTGTTCGATGACGGTGTACTTGTGTCGGAGAAGGAGTCGTCGGAGTGGTGACTTGAGTGGCTCCGTCTTGAGTGTGAAGAGGTAGAAATCGCGGTTCACCAACAAGGCGCGGATCTCGTCCATTCTTGCATCATTCTCTTTCTTGTGTCGCGTCGAGTTTGTTGTCGAAGTAATCTCTTATGCGCTTCTCGGAGAGTCGCAAGTCGGTGGAGAGGTTGTCGATCGTTTGCTCATTGCTTGTTGCTCTTGATGGAGAGCTCGTTCTTGCGCCGAAGAGGTGGCTCTTGGTGACGTGGGATGACATGTCGTCGTCTTGCTCGATGAAGAGTGGGTTTGTAGAAGAACTTGGCCTATCCATCATTTCAAGCAAATTGTGAGTGGTAGAAAGAGAAGAACTAATACCAATGTACCTTTGACGAAGTTGAAGATGAATCAAGTTCACTCAAATGCGGACAATGAAATAGCACTATTGGTACCGATCCTTGTCGATTCTCACACCTACACAAGTAAAAGCTTTTGGTGGAGCTTGGTTAGGATGGTGGCACAAAATTGATTGTAATCGTTAGCTTGACTCAAAAATGTTGAAAAAGATTAGCAAATTCGCAAATGTAACAAGTAGACCAAGCAAGTAGTGGTACACGGAACACACACATAAATAGATAAATGGGATTGTGCAAACCAAAAGTGAGCCAAAATGTGGAATCCACGAAAATGCTCTTGTTGCACAATACTAGAGAGACGCTAGCACGATTGCACAATAGGCGGATCTGGAACTTGTGCACAACCTACTAGGCAAAAATGCAACGATCTCTATCCCAAGTATGCTATATGTATGGTATTTGATTGCAATGATCCAAGATGATCTTATATGACAATCTTAATGTAGTATGATGCTATGGTTCTTGCTTATAAGCTCTTTGCTTATCTTTCTCTTTGCTTAAAAGCTTGGGTGGCTCTTTCTCTTTTGAGCTCTTTTCTTATGCAAACTTCTCGAACCAAGATAGCAATTGTGTATGCGATGACAACTTTGTGACACACAAGTGGATCTCAAGATATG
Organism: Aegilops speltoides; assembly: GCA_021437245.1. Lineage (NCBI taxonomy): Eukaryota > Viridiplantae > Streptophyta > Magnoliopsida > Poales > Poaceae > Aegilops > Aegilops speltoides. Next base: position 244,639,224 of record CM038146.1, read on the forward strand.
CACCACTATGCTATGGTATGTATGCTATGGAGTATGATCCCTAATGTGCACAAGTTACGTTGCGGCAATACTCAATGGCTAGTCTCGATGGGTAAGCAACATAAAAGATGGGCTATGTTGGTTATCAATGCAATTGCAAGAGAGTATGACACGATACCAAGGTGATATCAAGGCGAAAGTGATACCAAAGTGCTTGTGTCCGGTCGTAGTAGTCGTCGACGAGGATGAGCTGTCGTGATGTCGGTGTCGAACCGTGCTGGATAGCGAAACACAAAAGGACACGGTTACGACAACTCAATTTCGTAAAGCACAACAGTTCAAATAGTCGGAGTCGGTGGCGGGCAAAGCTATGGTGGGGGTATGTGGGAATGGTGGTGGTATGCGGAAGTGAAAAAAGTGGTTTGGGCGAAAAAATTGGGCGGGCGAAGTACCATGACCGGGTGCGATAGTATACCGCGATAGGTTCTTGATAGTACCGCGTGGGTAGTCTGAGGAGCGGTAGTACCTTGCAGGTCGGGCGGTAGTACCCATGAGTCGGGGAAATCGCAGATGAGCAGGATTTGGGCGATTTTGGGCGGAAATGGGTGATTTCGGGTCAAAATTCGATGGATTTTGTGGATGGAAAGAGGGAAACTTGGGGAGATGCTAGATCGACTCGAAACCAAGCAAATCCACGGATCAAAATCAACAAAACATCATCAAACTAACAAATCACAAAAATTTTGGGGCTATTTTTGTGGGGATTTTCGGGTTTTAGGGCGAAAACAACAAAATCAAGCTAGAAAACACGGGTAGGGGCTCCAAAACGTGATCAACGTGGCTCATGATACCATAATGATGTAGGTGGAACCCTAATTAAATCGATCTTTCACGTTTGGAGGGATCCTACGGAGGAATCTGAAGAACAGCGGAAGCACAAGGGAAAACACGGGGAAAGCGAGAGAATCACTCAACCAACAAGGAATCGATCACACAAGTGCTAGATCATCATACACATAAGAGATTCACGAGATCCAAAGTCAACAAAGGTAAGGATACAAAGGAACCGTTCTTCTCCAAGAGGAGGCCTTGATGTTCTTCCCTAGAAGGGGTCTTGAATCCGCTTGGGGATCTTCTCCGAAGAGGTCGTGATCTCCGAGGAGAAGTATCCAAGTGGATGAGCAAAGGCTCTCACACAAACATGAGCTAATCCGATTGCTAAAACTGTCTAGAAGAAGGTGGAGGAGTATTTATAGTTTATGTCCACGAAGAGGTAAGTGGGAGGGGATACATGGGCCCTAGGCCCGCATTCTGCTCTGAGCAGGCGGTAGTACCGTCCATCGAGCGGTAGTACCGCTTAGCGAGCGGTAGTACCGCTTAGGGTTCTTGATAGTACCGCGAGTGGGGGAAGCGGTAGTACCGCTTGGCGGGAAGCGGTAGTACCGCTTGTGTTGGAAGCGGTAGTACCGCTTGCCTGAGCGGTAATACAGCGTCTCGGAAGTCTTGAACCGGCGTTTGTCGGGTTGAGCGGAAGTAGATTTGCGGTAGTTCCGCCCCTCGTGAGTACCGCTTGTGGGAAGCGGTAGTACCGCGAGCTCGTCTTGATAATACCGTAAGCTCGGGCGGTAATACCGTGGTTAGCGTTCTTCTTCTTCTTCTTCGCGTCCATCTTCTCCTTCCGGTCCTTCTTGCTCCTTAGCTTCTTCGAGGTACCTGAGCATGCAAAGTGTATCCGTTTGAGGTAGTAACCATGTCTCATGTGAATCGAAAGGGAATTGTGAGAGGAGTGATGTCACCTCGGTTTCAAGAGCTCTTGCACGTGCTCGAGTCATAGGTCCTTGTGGGGTTGGATGTGTCGATGTAGAGTCCATGGGGATGATGGAAGGATGCTCCGCATCATGCGGCCAACTCTCAATAGCTTCAATCTTGGCTTTATCAACTTCAATTCCCTGTGGAGTAACAACATAGCCAAGAAAAGATACTCGGTCGGTGCAAAAGGTGCACTTCCCAAGGTTACCAAACAAACGTGCATCACGTAGAGCATTAAAAACAGCACGTAAATGTTCCAAATGTTCTTCCAAAGATTTGCTATAAATCAGTATATCATCAAAATAGACTACCACAAATCGTCCAATGAAAGCACGTAAAACTTCGTTCATTAATCTCATGAAAGTACTAGGTGCATTAGTTAACCCAAAAGGCATGACTAACCACTCATATAATCCAAACTTAGTTTTAAATGTTGTTTTCCATTCATCTCCCAATTTCATACGAATTTGATGGTATCCACTCACGCAAATCAACTTTGGAGAATATTGTAGAGCCACTCAATTCATCAAGCATATCATCTAGCCTAGGAATAGGGTGGCGATAACGAATAGTAATATTATTGATGCCTCTACAATCAACACACATACGTGGCGTACCATCCTTTTTCGGCACTAGAATAATAGGAACAACACAACGACTAAGGGATTCGCGTATATAACCTTTGTCGAGCAGCTCCTGTACTTGACGCATAATCTCCTTCGTCTCCTCTGGATTGAGTGCGGTATGGTGCACGGTTGGGTAATGATGCACCGAATTAAGTCAATTTGATGCTCAATCCCTCGAATAGGTGGTAATCCGGTGGCACGTCTTGTGGAAAGACGTCGTGAACTCTGCACAATGTTAGTGACAGCAGGGGCAAAGAGGAAGGCACGTCCTCGAATGAAAATAATGCCTCTTTGCACACAAAAGCATAGCAAATAGATTTACCAAAATCTAGCTCATCAATATCAGATTTGGTGGCAAGTAAACATGCACTTTTCAATTTAATTTCAGAAGCAACAGCAGATGGTTTATTATTAGGCTTCATGTGTTGCTCAAATTCTTTTGCCACAATCTGATTTTCACTCTTATTTTTCTCCTGTTTTGCTTTATTAGCTCTATTAATATCATCTTTCAAAATGGACTCAGGAGTCATAGGAAGCAAAGTAATATTTTTATCCTTATGAACAAGAGTATACTGATTGTTTCTACCATGGTGTACAGAACTTTTATCAAATTGCCATGGTCTACCAAGTAACAAGGAACATGCTTGCATAGGTACCACATCACAATCAACATAATCAGCATATGTAGAGATACTAAAATGCACACGAACAGTACGTGTTACCTTCACCTTGCCGCTGTTGTTGAACCATTGGATGTAGTAAGGATGTGGATGTGGTCTTGTGGTGAGAGATAGCTTCTCCACCATCTCCATGCTAGCCAAGTTGTTGCAGCTCCCTCCATCTATGATGGCCTTGAATAGAACGTTCCTTCACAACTCCTTTGTATGGAACAAATTATGCCTCTGATTTTGCTCAGCTTGTGTAACCTGCACACTCAAAACACGTTGAGCAACTAAACATTCATACTGTCGGCATCTTGACAGCCATGTATTGTGTCTCATGATCAGAATCATCTCCACCGTGTTCCTCATGTGTAATAAGAGCCAAAGTCTCCTCATCATAGTCACTAGCGGACTCATACCCACCATCCTCGTTAGCAATCATCACACGCTGAGATTTGCATTCTCTCGCAAAATGTCCTCTTCCCTTACAACGACGACAAATAATATCACTTGTGTGCCTGTTGGCGCCATGGAAGAAGAGCTCTGTGCAGGCCCAGCAGGTGTGCTCTTGGCGAGATAGTGGTGGTTGTGCCTGCTTTCTTGTATCACGGTTGGAGGTGGCACCAAGGAGGAGATGGTGCGGTGGAAGTAGATGATGCACGTGGTGTCCATGATGAAGGTCGACTGCGAGAAAAGTTAGTGCGGCGCCAATGCACATCGATCCTGCACTTCACGTTCAGCTTTACAAGCAAGATGGAATAAGCGAGTGATATTATTATAATCCTTATAGTCTAGAATGGTGCGAATCTCTCTATTTAATCCACCCGAAAGCGTGCAAGCATAGCTTCATTCTCCTCAACAATACCACATCTAATCAAGCCGTTTGTAATTCCTGATAATATTCTTCTACAGAATTTTTCCTTGTCTTAAGTGCTGCAATTTTTGAAGTAATTCACGTTGATAATATGGTGGAACCCAACGAGAACGCATAGCAGTTTTCAAAGCAGCCCAAGTAGCTGGAACAGGATATAATCTACAATGTTCAGACCACCAAACACATGCAAAGCTAGTGAAAGAACAAACAGCAGCGAGGAACACGTCTCTCCTCGGGATATTGTAAACATGTAAATCGTTGTTCGGTTTCTAACTCCCAAGTAAGATATATATCAGGAACATATCTACCCTCAAATGGTGGAATATTCAATTTCAGTTTAGGGAGATGGTCATGATCTCGTACTGAGGGGAGCCCTAGCATTGCCAATATTTGCATGTGGGCGACCTGGTGGTTGTGGTGCTGGTGGTTGAGCGTAGTTCGATGTTGATCAACCTCCTCCTCGTAATCTCCCACATAATCATCCTCCTCGGTACCAAAGATGGCGAGGAGCCAAAGAAGCACCAACATAGTAGCAGCGGCACGAATTTTGTCCTGGCTCAAGAGGAACACGCTGAGCTCGTCCATCTTGATTCGGAAGGGGCGTAGTTGTTGTCGTTCTTGAGAGGTGCGATAGGTGCAGCGAAGCGGTGGTTGTGGAAAAGCGAGCAATTCATCAAACTTGCTATCAAGCTTTGTTTCAAACGTCTTCTCAATGCCATCTATCTTCTCCATGGCCTCGTCAAATCTGTTTATCACGTCTTGCACCTGTCCAATCATCATTTGCTGAAACTTATCATGTAGCTGTTTGTTAATCGGGTTCTCCCAATCAGTCTAAATCGGCTTGTGGTCCTGCCATGGTTAGCAGCAATAGAAACACACAAGAATATGATCCTCTGAGACTACTAGGAAGTGGTGGTGGTGGTGTGGTGGGCAGTCACAAATCCGTCAAGCAAATCTCAAATTCTTACCAGTTCTTACCCAAAGAAGAAGCGGTGATCGGCAACCGTTGTAGTCAAAACTCTCAAAGCTTGGATATAGCGATTACGGGGAGAGTCAACGCATGACGCAGATGTATGTGGAGCTGGGAAGGCTTATAATATGGTAGCAAAAGGGTCAACAATAATCAATTCAGAGATGCAAAGTTGAATAAGCGCTCAACGACGATCTTGTCTTGGTCCTAGGCTAGACCGTGCTAGAGGCGAGCCTAGAACACTAACAAAATCACGGCGCTGCGTAAACAAGGAGGAGCACACTCTGAAATTTTTTTTTTCTCTTTTTTTTTTTTTGCAAATTTTTTTTTTTGCTTCTCTTTTTTTTTTTTTGCGAAAAATCACTATAATGGCGAGTGTCTCAAAACTCTTCCCAGTCAAACCGACAGGATGGGCACGAAATTTTCCGACAATTTTTTTTTTTTTTCGATTGCCGGACCCAAAAACTGAAGCAGGTCAAAAAACTTTCTATAACGGCGATCGCTCAATACGCTTAGAAACACCTAAAATAGGATAGCCAGAAATTTTTTTATCCGTGCGTTTTGGAAAATTTTGGGCCTAAGCGGAGGTGGTTTCGGACTCATTTTTTTTGAAACCAACCTCTTCTCTGACGACAAAAGATTGCTGGAATCCGAAACCTACTCGGACAAGGAAACACGAATCGGAAATTAGATGGATCCCAAAACAAATCTAATATGCAAGGAACTTCGGATTGGTGGTGGATATATGGTGGTGGTATATGGCAGCGGTGGTGGTATATGGCAGCGGTGGTGGTATATGGATCACGGATTGAGCGGTGGCGGATAAGCGGTGTTGGTAGATGGCGGGGCGAGGATGATGGTCGGCGGCGGCGTGACAACTTATGACCGAACTCGAAACTCTAAAAGACTAGACTCTAAGACCAGCAACTAGACACGACGATGCAACCGCAAATTCAACAACGCAAATCTGAAAAAAGATTATGCAAAGGCTCAGATTGGTTGGATATGATGACCTAACCCTAATTTTTTGGCTTTTTCGTGGACTGTAGGTATGAAGAACGACTCGATCTAAACTACGAAAAGCGTAAAATCTCACCGAGCAACCTGGAACTCGATACCACTTGATATAGGCAAAGGTGTCCCGTCTTTCGATGAGAAGGTGGATTTCGCTTTGTGGAAGTCGACTTTGACGATCCGACTCTGACGTGCGAGGGCGTCGCGCCTTATGTCGCTAAACCAACTCCGAGAGGTTATTGACCACGCCGAGCACGATCAACGACCACGAGTGCATTTCCTGCGAGCAAGCGAAGAACAAGCAAGAAACTGAGATTGCAATCTGGATATTGCGAATATAAGATGAAAGCTTTATTGATCAAGGTGGGGTTACTGTGGCCTTTGTGCAGTCGTTGAACACAAGCGAAATGCAGCGAAGTTGCAGCTATGGCGAACTTTTGATCTAAACAAAACCCAAGTCTAAGCGGTGCCCTAAGGGCTGTATACATGGAGGAAGAGGGGTGAATTTCGTGGCCCTTGGTGGAGGGTCGAAACTAACCCTATCTCTTGTTTCCCCACACATACGGACTCTAAAATAGCCTATACTAATGTATTTCGAAATTACATGGGCCTGGCCCAATAATAAGGTGACGAGCACCTAGAATAGCCTATGGACGAATATTATGAAGTGGCATCTTGTATATTTCGTCCAAGGCTTCATGCACTCCTTATGGTGGCTTCAAAGTCCTGAAATCATCACTTGTAACTCCGTTCTTGATCTCCTTGCGCATGCCATCAACTCCGTGTGTGTTCTTGCTCCAATGTTCATCCTTCCCCAAGCTAGGCCCTTCATTTGTAAGCAAAACAAATGTATCCAATTTAAGCAGCATCATATTCTCATGAACATTAGAATCATTACCAAGAAACGAAAGTACACAGTAATTTAGTTGGCGTCTTGTGAGCTCTAGTAATTGGTCCAGTATGTATAGCAGCAGGGGCTGTGGGTGTAACAATGGTATTGATGTCCTCATCAACCATGATACATACACTTGTTGGGTATCTTACCACACGAATGATCGGTTTTGCCATTTTGCTACCCTCATTTGTTTTTCCAAGTGTTTGTCATGTTCTTTCATTTTGAAGGATTTACAAGGCGGGACCACCACGAGACATATTGGTTATCTGAAGGCATACAAGATGCGCGACTCCATCATCCTTGAGACACTCCTAAAGGTGAACTCCTTCTCTTTGAGCCATCCTCAAATACTCTTATTGGATGGGTCACTCTTTCATTGTTGTTTCCTTCTTGTTGTCTACGTGATACATCTCGTGATCGGAGGAGCGACATTGGAGATTGGCTACATGGACCTTCAAATGATAGAGGCGGGGGTGTCCCGATCTTTCGATGAGATGATAACTATCGATTTGGTGGAGACGACTTTGACGATCCGACTACAAACGTGCACGACGTTGCGCCTTAGCAATCGCTAAACCAACTCCGAGAGGTTATTGATCACGCCGAGCACGATCAACCTGACCACGAAGGTCTATTCCTGCAAGCAATCGAAGAACAAGCAAGAATATGATAAAGCAATCTGAATATTGCGAATATATATGAGGTATTGATAATGGTGGGGATCCGTGGCGGTCTTGGTGCAGTCGTTGGACACAAGCGAAGTACGAAGTTGCAATGGCTAACTTTAACTAAACAAATCCCAAGCAAAAAGCTACTAGATGGATCTACTTATATAGGAGCAAGGGGTGACGGCCAAGGAGGTGGGAGAACGTCCCAAGGCAGCCTAAAACTAACCCTAGGTCGTACAAGGCCAATGGGCCCAAGTGGAGGTGACGTAACACCTTTGGACTTGTAGTTTGACTCGGATTCTGGTGCAGCGTCAGATTGTTTCGTCCACAACTCAACGCTCGGACGGATTTTAAGGTGATTCAATTGTGCTGGAAAGAGCATGAAATCTACTTTCCAACAAAAAAAAGAATCACCCAATTCGAGTCCGTATGAAAAAGTTGTTGATGTTTTGAGTCAGGTATGGTTGTGCAGTCCGAATCTGAATCCGAACGTGAGAGACTTGGACTCTATCTTCTCTTGGCCCAAAAGTGACGTGAGAAGACTTTTGAACAACACCTAAACTTCTCCTTTTCCCTTATCTTCATATGTGGATTGTACAAATGTCCCACACACCTGCAATTAGACAAAACACAAAAGTATGTGAAGTATTTTTGTTCTGGATAACATAAATATATTATTGAATAGTTTGCACTAGAAATCACCTGACAAATATGCATGTATGCAATATTTTTGGTCTTATCCAAGGTAGTCATGTCCTCATCATCAAATTGAGGAGCGCTCACACTTATTGGATGCACCTTCGGAACTCCACTCATGCCTCGACATCGAGCTTTGGTACACCAACACCTCCATCTTTGTTGATTGTGCTCATACCTGTCATGCTCAATGGACATATCATACTCACCACAAGTTTGCACCCCATGCATGGATTGACTCACATTGTGCTTGCCTTGTTGCATCTATTTCCATGTCATCCATGATATATGAGCTTGGGCATTTCCTTAGCAAATTTGTTGTGATCTACCTTGAGGGCATATTCATACATCATGATCATATTGTCCATCATCAATTGCATAATAACGTATACATATTGAGCATCCATTGCCATATTCATGCTATTGATAAACCGTCTCACTATGACATCATTTTGCACCGTGGTTGCATCGATCATATTTACAACACATTTGTGTGCACAATGATTGCATTTCCTCCCATGAATGCTTTGCATCTCATTCTAGATCAACTTGATAAGCTTCATGCGCTTTGTGACGACCAATCTTGCCGCACGGAATCATTCTTACATGATGGACACTTTGTGTGCGCTAACCATTGTATTTCCATGTGTACTTTGTGTTTGCTCATTTTGCATGTACTACACACCGGAGACACCTTGGAGTACTTGGATTGCGCAAGGCCTTCACCTACGTCCCACTACAAGTCCGTCCACGACACACGTTTCCATGGTGATGAGGATCACGATCCGAGGTCGGATCTTTCCCAAGGGGGGGGGGGATATGATGCGGAGCATCCCACGTTCATCCCCATGTACACTCCAACTACTCTCCAAGCCCCAAGAGGACATATGACGAGACCTTCAACATACGCCATTGGACACAAGGTGAATTCACTCCTCTTCGAACCGTCACTTTCGGCATATGAGACATGGCTACTACCTCATGCACGGACCTTGCATACACTCAGGTACAACCAAGATGACCACGGAGAATCCAAGGACCAAGGCCAAGCATGGAAGAGAAGACGGAAGAAAGGAGAAGAAGAAGACGGACTGGCTGTTGGAGCCAGGCCGGACATCCGGGCCGCCGTCTGGATCATCCGGGCTCAGCCGGATCATCCGGACCCTCCCCCGGATCATCCGGGTAAATGCACCGAAGACAACAAAAGCGGCCCGACGAAGCCGGATCATCCGGACGGTCGCCCGGATCATCCGGACCCCCGACATCCGGATCATCCGGGCGACCATCCGGATCATCCGGACCCCGCCTGCGCGCGTGACTTGGGCCGAAGCCCGTGTACCCCTTCGCCCCTCACTTACCCCTTCGTGGCTTAGCACTATAAATAGACCTCCCCCTCCCCATTTTGAGGGTTAGCGTTGATTTAGCTCAAGTTAGAGATAGAGCTACGCTCATCTATCGGATCTCCTCCCTGTGAGAGACCGCGGCCTCTTCGGAGAAGATCCTCTCGGATACAAGACCCCTTTATCGGAAGATCCCCTCGTGGATTCAAGGCCTCCTCTTGGAGATGAACGGTTCCTTTGTATCCTTACCCTAGTTGACTATGTATCTTGTGGATCTCATGTGTGTATGTTGATCTAGCACTTGTGTGATCGATTCCTTGTTGGTTGAGTGATTCTCTCTCGTTTTCCCCGTGATTTCCCTTGTGCTTCCGCGTGTTCTTCATGTTTCCTCCGTAGGATCCCCTCCAAACGTGAAAGATCGACGAATTAGGGTTCCACCCTACATCAATTGTGAGAGGAGTGATGTCACCTCGGTTTCAAGAGCTCTTGCACGTGCTCGAGTCATCGGTCCTTGTGATGTTGTAGGTGTTGATGTAGAGTCCATGGGGATGATGGAAGGATGCTCCGCATCAGAAGGGAGTTTCCCATGCTCGGCCATCGTCCTTGAGGGGCTTCCGAAGATGGAAGTGTCGCCCTTGCTCATAGGTCGTCGCCTTGAACTTGATTAAGTCGATGTAGGCGTACACGTGGGAAGTAGGCGAAGATGCCGTACGTCTGATGAGGACATCAATACCATTGTTACACCCACAGCCCCTGCTGCTATACATACTGGACCAATTACTAGAGCTCGCGCACGCCAACTAAATTACCAGGTACTTTCGTTTCTTGGTAATGATTCTAATGTTCATGAGAATATGATGCTGCCTAAATTGGATACATTTGTTTTGCTTACAAATGAAGGGCCTAGCTTGGAGAAGGATGAACATTGGAGCAAGAACACACATGGAGTTGATGGCATGCGCAAGGAGATCAAAACGGAGTTACAAGTGATGATTTCAGGACTTTGAAGCCACCATAAGGAGTGCATGAAGCCTTGGACGAAATATACAAGATGCCACTTCATAATATTCGTCCATAGGCTATTCTAGGTGCTCGTCACCTTATTATTGGGCCAGGCCCATGTAATTTCGAAATACATTAGTATAGGCTATTTTTAGAGTCCGTATGTGTGGGGAAACAAGAGATAGGGTTAGTTTGGACCCCTCCACCAAGGGCCACGAAATTCATCCCTCTTCCTCCATATATACAGCCCTTAGGGCACCGTTTAGACTGGGGTTTTGTTTAGATCAAAAGTTCGCCATAGCTGCAACCGGCGTGCCGTTTGTGTTCAACGACCGGACAAAGGCGTCCACGAACCCCACCTTGATCAATAAAGCTTTCATCTTATATTCGCAATATCCAGATTGCAATCTCGGTTTCTTGCTTGTTCTTCGTTTGCTCGCAGAAATAGACCCTCGTGGTCGAGGTTGATCGTGCTCGGCGTGGTCAATAACCTCTCGGAGTTGGTTTAGCGATTGCTAAAGCGCGGCGTCCTCGCACGTTCGTAGTCGGATCGTCAAAGTCGACTTCCACCAAAGCGAAATCCACCATCTCATCGAAAGGCGGGACACCTCTGCCGTATCAAGTGGTATCAGATTTCCGGTTGCTCGGTGAGATTTTACGATTTTAAGTAGTTTAGATCGAGTCATTCTTCATACCTATAGTCCACGAAAAAGCCACAAAAAAATTAGGGTTAGTTCATCCCATCCAACCAATTTGAGCCTTTGCATAATCTTTTACGTATTTGCTTTGTTGAATTTGCGGTTGCATCGTCGTGTCAAGTTCTTGGTCTTAGCGTCTAGCCTTTTAGAGTTTGAGTTACATTCACGAGGTTGTCACGTCGCCGCGCCATATACCACCACCACATATTCACCGCCAATCCGAATCCATATCGCCACCACATATCCGCCGCCATCACGCCCATCCGAGTCCACAGATTCATCTCCGCCACCATCCGAAGTTCCACAGATTCATCTCCGCTACCGATCCGAGTTCCACCAGATTCATCTCCGCTACCGGTCCGAGTTCCACCAGATTCATCTCCGCCACCAGTCCTAGTCCGAGTCCATGGTATGTTGCATTGTTCTCGATTTCCAGATCACGCGATACTCCAGAGTCGTGACGGAGAGGACTCCCCAACTTCCGAGCCATCCGCAGAAGAAAAATAGTTCCAGTTTCAAAAAAAAAAAAAAACTAAGTCTGGAAAATTCTGGCTAGGCAGTTTTTAGACCATTTGTAGACTTTTTCGAAAAAAATTTGTTGCGGAGCAAAAAAAAAAAAAGAGGAAAAAAAGTGCAAAAAAAAAAAAAAAAAAAGAAAAAAAATTCAGAGTGTGCTCCTCCCTTGTTTACGTGCCGCGCCGTGATTTTGTTGGTGTTCTAGGCTCGCGTCTCTAGCACGGTCTAGCCTAGGACCAACCACAATACCGTCGTTGGCGTTTATTCAACTTTGCATCTCTGATTTGATTATTGCGACCCTTTTGCTACCATATTATAAGCCTTCCCAGCTCCACATACATCTCGTCGTGCGTTTGATTCTCCCAGTAATCGCTATAGCCAAGCTTTGAGAGTTTTGACTACAACGGTTGCCGATCACCACCGCTGCTTCTTTGGGTAAGAACTGGTAAGAATTTGAGATTTGCTTCACGGTTTGTGATTGTCCACCACACCACCACCACCACTTCCTAGTAGTTCTGTAGGATCATATTCTTGTGTGTTTCTATTGCTGCTAACCATGGCAGGAACACAGCCGATGAGACTGATTGGGAGAACCCGACAAACAAACAGCTACATGATAAGTTTCAGCAAATGATGATTGGACAGGTGCAAGATGTGGTAAACAGATTTGACGAGGCCATGGAGAAGATAGATGGCATTGAGAAGGCGTTTGAAACAAAGCTTGATAGCAAGTTTGATGAATTGCTCGCGTTTTCCACAACCACCGCCGGCTGCACCTATCGCACCTCTGCAGCGACAACAACTCGCCCCTTCGAATCGGTATGGGCGAGCTCAGCGTGTTCCTATTGAGCCAGGACAAAATTCTGGTGCCGCTGCTCTGCTGTTGGTGCTTCTTTGGCTCCTGCTACTGCTGCTGCTTTGTACCGACGAGGATGATTATGTGGAAGATTACGAGGATGAGGTTGATCAACATCGAACTACGTGCAACCACCAGCACCACAACCACCGGTCGTCCACATGCAAATAATGGCAATGTTAGGGCTCCCCTCAGTGCGAGATCATGACCATGTCCCTAAACTGAAATTGAATATTCCACCATTTGAGGGTAGATATGTTCTGATATATATCTTACTTGGGAGTTAGAAACTGAACAACGATTTACATGTTTACAATATCACGAGGAGAGACGTGTTCGTGCTGCTGTTTGTGCTTTCACTAGCTTTGCATGTGTTTGGTGGTGCGAACATTGTAGATTATATCCTGTTCCAGCTACTTGGGCTGCTTTGAAAACTGCTATCTGCGTACTCGTTGGGTTCCACCATATTATCAACGTGAATTACTTCAAAAATTGCAGCGCTTAAGACAAGGAAAAATTCTGTAGAAGAATATTATCGGAATTACAAACTGGCTTGATTAGATGTGGTATTGTTGAGGAGAATGAAGCTATGCTTGCACGTTTTACGGGTGGATTAAATAGAGATTCAGACCATTCTAGACTATAAGGATTATAATAATATCACTCGTTTATTCCATCTTGCTTGTAAAGCTGAGCGTGAAGTGCAGGATCGATGAGCATTGGCGCCGCACTAACTTTTCTCGCAGGTCGACCTTCATCGTGGACACCACGTGCATCATCTACTTCCTTTGCACCATCACCTCCTTGGGTGCCACCTCCAACCGTGATACAAGAAAGCGGGCACAACCACCACTATCGCCAAGAGCACACCTGCGGGCCTGCAGAGCTCTTCTTCTTCCATGGCGTCAACAGGGCACACAAGTGATATTATTTGTCGTCGTTGTAAGGGAAGAGGACATTTTGAGAGAATGCAAATCTCAGCGTGTGATGATTGCTCTTGAGGATGGTGGGTATGAGTCCGCTAGTGACTATGATGAGGAGACTTTGGCTCTTATTACACGTGAGGAACACGGTGGAGATGATTCGATCATGAGACACAATACATGGCTGCTGAAGATCTTGACAGTATGAATGTTTAGTTGCTCAACGTGTTTTGAGTGTGCAGGTTACACAAGCTGAGCAAAATCAGAGGCATAATTTGTTCCATACAAAGGGAGTTGTGAAGGAGCGTTCTATTAGCGTCATCATAGATGGAGGAGCTGCAACAACTTGGCTAGCATGGAGATGGTGGAGAAGCTATCTCTCACCACAAGACCACATCCACATCCTTACTACATCCAATGGTTCAATAACAGCGGCAAGGTTAAGGTAACACGTCTGTTAGTGTGCATTTTAGTATCTCTACATATGTTGATTATGTTGATTGTGATGTGGTACCTATGCAAGCATGTTCCTTGTTACTTGGTAGACCAGGGCAATTTGATAAAAATTCATGTACCATGGTAGAAACAATCAGTATACTCTTGTTCATCGGGATAAAAATATTACTTTGCTTCCTATGACTCCACGAGTCCATTTTGAAAGATGATATTAATAGAGCTAATAAAGCAAAACAGGAGAAAAATAAGAGTGAAAATCAGATTATGGCAAAAGAATTTGAGCAACACATGAAGCCTAATAATAAACCATCTACTGTTGCTTCTGAAGTTAAATTAAAAAGTGCATGTTTACGTGCCACCAAATCTGATATTGATGAGCTAGATTTTAGCAAATCTATTTGCTATGCTTTTGTGTGCAAAGAGGCATTATTTTCATTCGAGGACGTGCCTTCCTCTTTGCCCCTATGTCACTAACATTTTGCAGGAGTTCGTGGCGTCTTTCCACAAGGCGTGCCACCGGATTACCACCTATTCGAGGATTGAGCATCAAATTGACTTAATTCGGTGCATCATTACCCAACCGTCGCCATACCGTACCAATCCAGAGGAGGCGAAGGAGATTATCGTCAAGTACAGGAGCTGCTCGACAAAGGTTATATCGCGAATCCCTTAGTCCTTGTGCTGTTCCTATTATTCTAGTGCGAAAAAGGATGGTACGTCACGTATGTGTGTTGATTGTAGAGGCATCAATAATATTACTATTAGTTATCGTCACCCTATTCCTAGGCTAGATGATATGCTTGATGAATTGAGTGGCTCTACAATATTCTCCAAAGTTGATTTGCGTAGTGGATACCATCAAATTCGTATGAAATTGGGAGATGAATGGAAAACAGCATTTAAAACTAAGTTTGGATTATATGAGTGGTTAGTCATGCCTTTTGGGTTAACTAATGCACCTAGTACTTTCATGAGATTAATGAGCGAAGTTTTACGTGCTTTCATTGGACGATTTGTGGTAGTCTATTTTGATGATATACTGATTTATAGCAAATCTTTGGAAGAACATTTGGAACATTTACGTGCTGTTTTAATGCTCTCGTGATGCACGTTTGTTTGGTAACCTTGGGAAGTGCACCTTTTGC
Organism: Aegilops speltoides; assembly: GCA_021437245.1. Classification (NCBI taxonomy): domain Eukaryota; kingdom Viridiplantae; phylum Streptophyta; class Magnoliopsida; order Poales; family Poaceae; genus Aegilops; species Aegilops speltoides. Next base: position 244,654,353 of record CM038146.1, read on the forward strand.
ACCGACCGAGTATCTTTTCTTGGCTATGTTGTTACTCCACGAGGAATTGAAGTTGATAAAGCCAAGATTGAAGCTATTGAGAGTTGGCCGCAGCCCAAAGCAGTCACACAAGTGAGGAGTTTCCTTGGCCTCGCTGGTTTCTATAGGCGCTTTGTGAGATTTCAGCACCATTGCTGCACCTCTCAACGAGCTTACAAAGAAGGATGTGCCTTTTGTTTGGGGTACCGCACGGGAAGAAGCCTTCACGGTATTGAAAGATAAGTTGACACATGCTCCTTTACTCCAACTTCCTGATTTTAATAAGACTTTTGAGCTTGAATGTGATGCTAGTGGAATTGGATTAGGAGGTGTGTTATTACAAGATGGCAAACCTGTTGCATACTTTTACGAAAAATTGAGTGGGCCTAGTCTGAATTACTCTACTTATGATAAAGAATTATATGCTCTTGTTAGGACTTTAGAAACATGGCAACATTATTTATGGCCCAAAGAATTTGTTATACATTCGATCATGAATCTTTGAAACATATTAAAAGTCAAGCTAAACTGAATCGTAGACATGCTAAATGGGTTGAATTCATTGAGACTTTCCTTATGTCATTAAACACAAGAAGGGTAAAGAAAATGTTATTCTTGATGCATTGTCTCGTCGCTATACTATGCTTTCACAACTTGACTTCAAAATATTTGGTTTGGAGACCATCAAAGATCAATATGTGCATGATGCTGATTTTAAAGATGTATTGCAGAATTGTAAAGAAGGAAGAACATGGAACAAGTTTGTCGTTAATGATGGATTTGTGTTCGTGCTAACAAGCTATGCATTCCAGCTAGCTCCGTTCGTCTTTTGTTGTTGCAGGAGGCGCATGGAGGAGGACTAATGGGACACTTTGGCGTGAAGAAGGCGGAGGGCGTACTTGCTACACATTTCTTTTGGCCAAAGATGAGGCGGGATGTTGAGCGTTTTATTGCTCGCTGCACTACATGTCAAAAAGCTAAGTCACGACTCAACCCTCATGGTTTATATATGCCTTTGCTGTACCTAGTGTTCCTTGGGAGGATATATCTATGGACTTTGTTTTAGGTTTACCTAGAACAAAGAAGGGAGGATAGCATATTTGTTGTCGTGGATAGATTCTCGAAAATGGCACACTTTATACCATGTCATAAAAGCGATGATCTTTGTCAATGTAGCTGATTTGTTCTTTCGTGAAATTATTCGTTTGCATGGTGTGCCAAATACTATTGTTTCAGATCGTGATACTAAATTTCTTAGCCACTTTTGGAGATGTTTATGGGCTAAGTTGGGGACTAAACTGCTTTTTAGTACTACTTGTCACCCCCAAACTGATGGACAAACTGAAGTAGTCAATAGAACATTGTCTACTATGCTTAGGGCTGTTCTAAAGAAAAATAAGAAAATGTGGGAGGAATGCTTGCCTCATATTGAATTTGCTTATAATCGTTCATTGCATTCTACTACTAAGATGTGCCCTTTTGAAGTTGTGTATGGTTTCCTACCTCGTGCACCAATTGATTTGTTGCCTCTTCCATCTTCAGAGAAGGTTAATTTTGATGCTAAAGAACGTGCTGAGTTGATTTTAAAAATGCATGAGTTAACTAAGGAAAACATTGAGCGTATGAATGCTAAATATAAACTTCTTTGGAGATAAGGGTAGAAAACATGTTGTGTTTGCACGGAGATCTTGTTTGGTTACATTTGCGTGAGGATAGATTTCTGATTTGCGCAAATCAAAGCTAATGCCACGTGCTGCTGGTCCCTTTAAGGTGTTGGAGAAAGTAAATGATAATGCATATAAACTTGAGCTGCTGCAGATTTTGGGGTTAGTCCACTTTTAACATTGCAGATTTGAAGCCATATTTGGGTGAGGAAGATGAACTTCCGTCGAGGGCGACTTCATTTCAAGAAGGGAGGATGATGAGGACATCAATACCATTGTTACACCCACAGCCCTGCTGCTATACATCTTGGACCAATTACTAGAGCTCACAAGACGCCAACTAAATTACCGGTACTTTCGTTTCTTGGTAATGATTCTAATGTTCATGAGAATATGATCTGCCTAAATTGGATACATTTGTTTTGCTTACAAATGAAGGGCCTAGCTTGGAGAAGGATGAACATTGGAGCAAGAACACACATGGAGTTGATGGCATGCGCAAGGAGATCAAAACGGAGTTACAAGTGATGATTTCAGGACTTTGAAGCCACCATAAGGAGTGCATGAAGCCTTGGACGAAATATACAAGATGCCACTTCATAATATTCGTCCATAGGCTATTCTAGGTGCTGCGTCACCTTATTATTGGGCCAGGCCCATGTAATTTCGAAATACATTAGTATAGGCTATTTTTAGAGTCCGTATGTGTGGGAAACAAGAGATAGGGTTAGTTTGGACCCCTCACCAAGGGCCACGAAATTCATCCCTCTTCCTCCATATATACAGCCCTTAGGGCACCGTTTAGACTGGGTTTTGTTTAGATCAAAAGTTCGCCATAGCTGCAACTTCGCGTGCCGTTTGTGTTCAACGACCGGACAAAGCGTCACAGAACCCCACCTTGATCAATAAAGCTTTCATCTTATATTCGCAATATCCAGTTGCAATCTCAGTTTCTTGCTTGTTCTTCGTTTGCTCGCGAAATAGACCCTCGTGGTCGGGTTGATCGTGCTCGGCGTGGTCAATAACCTCTCGGAGTTGGTTTAGCGATTGCTAAGGCGCGACGTCCTCGCACGTTCGTAGTCGGATCGTCAAAGTCGACTTCCACCAAAGCGAAATCCACCATCTCATCGAAAGACGGGACACCTCTGCCCGTATCAACGTCCAAAGGCGAAGATGCCATGATAGCACTTGGCGAAGATGCCGAAGTGGTTGTTGTAGTCGTAGCACCGTGTTGGTGGTGGTCGTCTCGCGGTCTTCTTTTGTGCTCTTGAAGCTTGGACTTGGCGTGTTGGGACTTGTGCATTTGCGCTTGTGGAGCATCTTCATGATGATGATGTCGTTGTCGTGCTTGAGCTCCTAGGAGATGTCGTTCGTCGTCGTCGTGCACATGTTGCTTGGAGGTGACTTGCCCTTCATGACGATGTTGATCACGAACGTGATGGTGGTCGCCATGTAGATGTGGACGAGGACGATTTGCACTTGCATCTTTTTCGCGCTCCGAAGACTTGTGGCTTGACCGTCGTCATCTTGAGGATGATGAAGTGGAAGAAGACTTGATCAAGGCCCGAATCTCTTCCATCCTCGCATCTTGCTCCTCCTTTTGTGCGGCAAGCTTGTTGTCGATGTAGTCCCTTTTCCTTGCTTCGGAGTGGAAAATGTCGATGGAGATGTTCTAAATGCGCTCTTGCAATCTTGATTGTGCGCCTTGAATTTGTCGTTGTTGTCCGAAGATGGACCTTTTGGTGATGTAGTTGTTCGCCGTCGTTGTTGTCGTAGACCGGAGAGGAAATGCCTTGCCTATCCATCACAAGACTCAAGCAAATATAAGTGGGAGAAAGAGAAGAACTTATACCAATGTACCTTGACCGATGTTTACAATGAATCAAGTTCACTCAAATGCGGACAATGAAATAGCACTATTGGTACCAATCCTTGTCGGTTCTCACACCTACACAAGTAAGGCTTATAGTGGAGCTCGGTGAGGATAGTGGCACAAAAATTTGATGCAAAATGTTAGCAAGAGTCAATAATGTTGAAAGAGATTCACAAATTCGCAAGCGAAACAAGTAGACCAATAGCAATGAATGGCACACAGAAACACAGACACACGGATGGATAAATGGGGTTGTGCAACCAAGGAATGAGCACAAAATGTGGAATCCACGGGAAACGCTCGTGTTGCACAACTCAAGAGAGACGCTAGCACGATTGCTCAACAGGCGGATACGACACTTGTGCACAACCTATAAGATGCAAAATGTAGCAACTACTATCCCAAGTATGCTATGTATGTATGGTTCCCGGTGTTTCTCTCAAGATGATCGGATATGACAATCTTATATGCAATGTGGTATGATGCTATGTCACTTGCTTACAAGCTTCTTTGCTCTCTCTCTTTTGCTTAAAAGCTTTATTTCTTTTCTTTTTTTTCTATGGCCACTTTTGCACAATGCACAAACCAAGATAGCAATTGTGTATATGCGGGAGCAAACTTGAGGCACAATGGATGATATCAATATGATATGATATGTATGCAATGGATGGTGTAGATCACTAATGTGCACAAGTAAAAAAAATTTGGGGCTATTTTTGGTGGGGATTTTCGGATTTAGGACGAAAACAACAAAATCAAGCTAGAAAACACGGGGTAGGGGCTCCAAAAACGTGATCAACGTGGCTCATGATACCATATGATGTAGGATGGAACCCTATAGCGTCGATCTTTCACGTTTGGAGTGGATCCTACGGGGAATCATGAAGAACACGCGGAAGCACAAAGGGAAACACGGGGGAAAACGAGAGAGAATCACTCAACCAACAAGGAATCGATCACACAAGTGCTAGATCACCACACACATAAGAGATTCACGAGATCCAAAGTCAACAAAGGTAAGGATACAACGGAACCGTTCTTCTCCAAGAGGAGGCCTTGATGTTCTTCCCTAGAAGGGGTCTTGAATCTGCTTGGGGGATCTTCTCCGAAGAGGTCGTGATCTCCGAGGAGAAGTATCCAAGTGGGTGAGCAAAGGCACTCACACAAATATGAGCTAATCCAATGTTAACCCTCAAAATGGGGAGGAGGAGGTCTATTTATAGTGCTAAGCCATGATAGAGGCAAAGGTGTCCCGTCTTTCGATGAGATGATGGATATCGCTTTGGTGGAAGTCGACTTTGACGATCCGACTACGAACGTGCGAGGACGTCGCGCCTTAGCAATCGCTAAACCAACTCCGAGAGGTTATTGACCACGCCGAGCACGATCAACTCGACCACGAGGGTCTGCTTCCTGCGAGCAAACGAAGAACAAGCAAGAAACTGAGATTGCAATCTGGATATTGCGAATATAAGATGACAGCTTTATTGATCAAGGTGGGGTTCTGAGACGTCTTTGTCTGGTCGTTGAACACAAACGAAGTACGCGAAGTTGCAGCTATGGCGAACTTTAATCTAAACAAAACCCGCCGTCTAAACGACGCCCTAAGGGCTGTATATATGGGGGAAAAGGAGGGAATTTCGTGGCCCTTGAGGGTGGGGTCTGAAATCAACCCTAACTCTTGTTTCCCCACACATACGGACTCTAAAAATAGCCTATACTTAAGTATTTCGAAATTACATGGGCCTGGCCCAATAATAAGGTGACGCAGCACCTAGAATAGCCTATGTACGAATATTATGAAGTGGCATCTTGTATATTTCGTCCAAGGCTTCATGCACTCTTTATGGTAGCTTCAAAGTCCTGAAACTATCACTTGTAACTCCGTTCTTGATCCCCTTGCGCATGCCATCAACTCCATGCGTGATAGAGGCAAAGGTGTCCCGTCTTTCGATGAGATGGTGGATTTCCTTTGGTGGAAGTCGACTTTGACGATCCGACTACGAACGTGCGAAGACGTCGCGCCTTAGCAATCGCTAAACCAACTCCGAGAGGTTATTGACCACGCCGGAGCACGATCAACCTGACCACGAAGGTCTGTTTCCTGCGAGCAAACGAAGAACAAGCCAGAAACTGAGATTGCAATCTGGATATTGCGAATATAAGATGATAGCTTTATTGATCAAGGTGGGTTTCTTACACGTCTTTGTCTGGTCGTTGAACACAAACGAAGTACGCGGAGTTGCAGCTATGGCGAACTTTAATCTAAACAAAACCCGCCGTCTAAACGACGCCCTAAGGGCTGTATATATGGGGGAAAAGGAGGGAATTTCGTGGCCCTTGAGGGTGGGGTCCGAAATCAACCCTAACTCTTGTTTCCCCACACATACGGACTCTAAAAATAGCCTATACTTAAGTATTTCGAAATTACATGGGCCTGGCCCAATAATAAGGTGACGCAGCACCTAGAATAGCCTATGGACAAATATTATGAAGTGGCATCTTGTATATTTCGTCCAAGGCTTCATGCACTCCTTATGGTGGCTTCAAAGTCCTGAAATCATCACTTGTAACTCCGTTCTTGATCCCCTTGCATGCCATCAACTCCATGCGTGTTCTTGCTCCAATGTTCATCCTTCTCCAAGCTAGGCCCTTCATTTGTAAGCAAAACAAATGTATCCAATTTAGGCAGCATCATATTCTCATGAACATTAGAATCATTACAAAGAAACGAAAGTACACGGTAATTTAATTGGCGTCTTGTGAGCTCTAGTAATTTGTCCCGTATATGTAACAAATGCGGGCTGTGGGTGTAACAATGGTATTGATGTCCTCATCATCCTCCCCTTCTTGAAATGAAGTCGTCCTCGACGGAAGCTCATCTTCCTCACCCAAATAAGGCTTCAAATCTGCAATGTTAAAAGTGGGACTAACCCCAAAATCTGCAGGTAGCTCAAGTTTATATGCATTATCATTTATTTTCTCTAACACATTAAAAGGACCATCAGCTCGTGGCATTAGCTTTGATTTGTGCAAATTAGAAATCTATCCTTACATAAATGTAACCAAACAAGATCTCCAGTGCAAACACAACATGTTTTCTACCCTTATCTCCAACAAGTTTATATTTAGCATTCATCGCTCAATGTTTTCCTTAGTTAACTCATGCATTTTTAAAATCAATTCAGCACGTTCTTTAGCATCAAAATTAACCTTCTCCGAAGATGGAAGAGGCAACAAATCAATAGGTGCACGAGGTAGGAAACCATACACAACTTCAAAAGGGCACATCTTAGTAGTAGAATGCAATGAACGATTACAAGCAAATTCAATATGAGGCAAGCATTCCTCCCACATTTTCTTATTATTCTTTAGAACAGCCATAAGCATAGTAGACAATGTTCTATTGACTACTTCAATTTGTCCATCAGTTTGGGGGTGACAAGTAGTACTAAAAAGCAGTTTAGTCCCCAACTTAGCCCATAAACATCTCCAAAAGTGGCTAAGAAATTTAGTATCACGATCTGAAACAATAGTATTTGGCACACCATGCAAGCGAATAATTTCACGAAAGAACAAATCAGCAACATTAACAACATCATCGCTTTTATGACATGGTATAAAGTGTGCCATTTTCGAGAATCTATCCACGACAACAAATATGCTATCCCTCCCCTTCTTTGTTCTAGGTAAACCTAAAACAAAGTCCATAGATATATCCTCCCAAGGAACACTAGGTACAGGCAAAGGCATATATAAACCATGAGGATTGAGTCGTGACTTAGCTTTTTGACATGTAGTGCAGCGAGCAATAAAACGCTCAACATCCCGTCTCATCTTTGGCCAAAAGAAATGTGTAGCAAGTCGTCCTCCGTCTTCTTCACGCCAAAGTGTCCCATTAGTCCTCCTCCATCGCCTCCTGCAACAACAAAAGACGAACGGAGCTAGCTGGAATGCATAGCTTGTTAGCACGAACACAAATCCATCATTAACGACAAACTTGTTCCATGTTCTTCCTTCTTTACAATTCTGCAATACATCTTTAAAATCAGCATCATGCACATATTGATCTTTGATGGTCTCCAAACCAAATATTTTGAAGTCAAGTTGTGAAAGCATAGTATAGCGACGAGACAATGCATCAAGAATAACATTTTCTTTACCCTTCTTGTGTTTAATGACATAAGGGAAAGTCTCAATGAATTCAACCCATTTAGCATGTCTACGATTCAGTTTAGCTTGACTTTTAATATGTTTCAAAGATTCATGATCGAATGTATAACAAATTCTTTGGGCCATAAATAATGTTGCCATGTTTCTAAAGTCCGAACAAGAGCATATAATTCTTTATCATAAGTAGAATAATTCAGACTAGGCCCACTCAATTTTTCGAGAAAAGTATGCAACAGGTTTGCCATCTTGTAATAACACACCTCCTAATCCAATTCCACTAGCATCACATTCAAGCTCAAAAGTCTTATTAAAATCAGGAAGTTGGAGTAAAGGAGCATGTGTCAACTTATCTTTCAACACCGTGAAGGCTTCTTCCTGTGCGGTACCCCAAACAAAAGGCACATCCTTCTTTGTAAGCTCATTGAGAGGTGCAGCAATGGTGCTGAAATCTCTCACAAAACGCCTATAGAATCCAGCGAGGCCAAGAAAACTCCTCACTTGTGTGACCGTTTTGGGCTGCAGCCAACTCTCAATAGCTTCAATCTTGGCTTTATCAACTTCAATTCCCTGTGGAGTAACAACATAGCCAAGAAAAGACACTTTCGATCGGTGCAAAAGGTGCACTTCCCACCAAACAAGCGTGCATCACGTGAGCAATAAAAACAACACGTAAATGTTCCAAATGTTCCTCCAAAGATCTGCTATAAATCAATATGTCATCAAAGTAAACTACCACAAATCGTCCAATGAAAGCACGTAAAACTTCGTTCATTAATCTCATGAAAGTACTAGGTGCATTAGTTAACCCAAAAGGCATGACTAACCACTCATATAATCCAAACTTAGTTTTAAATGCTGTTTTCCATTCATCCCCCAATTTCATACGAATTTGATGGTATCCACTACGCAAATCAACTTTGGAGAATATTGTAGAGCCACTCAATTCATCAAGCATATCATCTAGCCTAGGAATAGGATGACGATAACGAATAGTAATATTATTAATGCCTCTACAATCAACACACATACGCGATGTACCATCCTTTTTCGGCACTAGAATAATAGGAACAGCACAAGGACTAAGGGATTCGCGTATATAACCTTTGTCGAGAAGCTCTTGTACTTGACGCATAATCTCCTTCGTCTCCTCTGGATTGGTACGGTATGGCGCACGGTTTGGCAGTGAAGCACCGGGAATTAAGTCAATCTGATGCTCAATCCCACGAATAGGTGGTAATCCCGGTGGCACGTCTTGTGGAAAGACGTCAGCGAACTCCTGCAAAATGTTAGTGACAGGAGGGGGCAAAGAGGAAGGCACGTCCTTGAATGAAAATAATGCCTCATTGCACACAAAAGCATAGCAAACAGATTTGCTAAAATCTAGCTCATCAATATTAGATTTGGTGGCAAGTAAACATGCACTTTGTAATTTAATTTCAGAAGCAACAGTGGATAGTTTATTATTAGGCTTCATGTGTTGCTCAAATTCTTTTGCCACAATCTGATTTTCACTCTTATTTTTCTCCTGTTTTGCTTTATTAGCTCTATTAATATCATCTTTCAAAATGGAATCAGGAGTCATAGGAAGCAAAGTAATATTTTTATCCTTATGAACAAGAGTATACTGATTGTTTCTACCATGGTGTACAGAATTTTTATCAAATTGCCATGGTCTACCAAGTAATAAGGAACATGCTTGCATATGTACCACATCACAATCAACATAATCAGCATATGTAGAGATACTAAAATGCGCACGAACAGTACGTGTTACCTTAACCTTGCCGCTGTTGTTGAACCATTGGATGTAGTAAGGATGTGGATGTGGTCTTGTGGTGAGAGATAGCTTCTCCACCATCTCCATGCTAGCCAAGTTGATGCAGCTCCCTCCATCTATGATGGCGAATAGAACGTTCCTTCACAACTCCTTTGTATGGAACAAATTATGCCTCGATTTTGCTCAGCTTGTGTAACCTGCACACTCAAAACACGTTGAGCAACTAAACATTCATACCTGTCAGCATCTTCAGCAGCCATGTATTGTGTCTCATGATCAGAATTGATAGAGGCGAGGGTGTCCCGTCTTTCGATGAGATGGTGGCTATCGTTTTGGATGAAGTCGACTTTGACGATCCGACTATGAACGTGCGAGGACGTCGCGCCTTAGCAATCGCTAAACCAACTCCGAGAGGTTATTGACCACGCCGGAGCACGACCAACCTGACCACGAAGGTCTGTTTCCTGCAGGCAAACAAAGAACAAGCAAGAAACTAAGATTGCAATCTGGATATTGCGAATATAAGAGGAAAGCTTTATTGATCAAGGTGGGGTTCTGTGGCGCCTTTATGCGGTCGTGGAACACAAGCGAAATCTGCGAAGTTGCAGCTATGGCGAACTTTTAATCTAAACAAAACCCAAGGGAAAAGCTACTAGATGGATCTACTTATATAGGAGCAAGGGATGGCGGCCAAGGAGGTGGGAGGACGTCCCAAGGCAGCCTAAAACCAACCCTAGGTCGTACAAGGCTCATGGGCCCAAGTGGAAGTGACATAACACCTTTGGACTTGTAGTTTGACTCGGATTCTGCTGCAGCGTCATATTGTTTCGTCCATAACTCAACGCTCCGGACGGATTTTAAGGTGATTCCAACTGTGCTGGAAAGAGCATGAAATCTACTTTCCAACAAAAAAGAATCACCCAATTCGGAGTCCGTATGAAAAAGTTGTTGGCGTTTTGAGTCAGGTATGTCAGTGCAGTCCGAATCTGAATCCAGAACGTGAGAGACTTGGACTCTATCTTTTCTTGGCCCAAAAGTGACGTGAGAAGACATTTTGAACAGCACCTAAACTTCTCCTTTTCCCTTATCTTCATATGTGGATTGTACAAATGTCCCACACACCTGCAATTAGACAAAACACAAAAGTATGTGAAGTATTTTTGTTCGGATAACATAAATATATTATTGAATAGTTTGCACTAGAAATCACCTGACAAATATGCATGTATGCAATATTTTTGGTCTTATCCAAGGTAGTCATGTCCTCATCATCCTCCCCTTCTTGAAAACAAAGCCGTCCTCGGCGTTGCTTAATCTGAAATGTGGCTAACAAAAGAGACAAGGTGTACATGTTGTATATGTATCGTCATCCATTTTTTCTTCCCTTGATTTTTACATATATGACACATGAATAGATGAGTAACTTGCATAGTTCATAAAATCTAAAGCCAACAAATTAGCACAAGAACTAGAAGGCATGAAAATATTGCAACTCAGTTTGCACATATAAGTGAAGCTCTTATTTATTTCAAAAGATTGACAATGTTCATCATTAAACCATCCCAACATTGGTGAATAAACCTTATTTGAATCAAATTTACATGCTACAACATGCTTAGATAAGCAAACATGCAATGAGTCATTCGACACAGAATCATCACCAAGATTAGAGGTCATATCAAAATGATTAAACATTGATTCTTTTGCATCAACAGTTAATTCAATGGGTGCTCTCAAAATTGTTGGTATTTCAGTTGTTTGATCACATGACGCATTCATGACAGTTTCAAGATTCTCTAAAATAGGTGATGTGCTCAAATCACCAAGTAACTCAACACATGATGCATTCAAGTTAACTACGGATGCATCATTCTCATCAAAAGTTATATCATCAATACCTTTATCTGTTACCTTGTCGCAAAGACGTAGCTGATGTAGGTACAGACGTAGACAATGCACCATGCTCATGAGATGATGCTGCGCTCACAATCCGAGGTGGGGCTGCTCTAGTAGGTGCAACGATGGAGGAACCAACCGACTGTGGTGAGCATGAACTGGAATAGTAGTTGTTGTAGTCACCCAATGCATCCTCCTGTATCTGTCTCTCAAAGGTACAAGCACGAACATACATACCAATAATGCAACGAGGAATATCTGAAATCTTTCACGAATATCATGGTTCAAACCACCAAAAAATCTATTCATTGTATCATCCTTAGATTCTTCTATGTCACAATGATGCATATAAGATTTGAACTCTTTGTAGTAAGCATGAACAGTGTTGTTGCCTTGTTTAAATTGTTCGAATTTGCGAAGCAATTCACGACGATAGTAAGGAGGGAAAAAATGTTGTCTCATTACATCTTTCAAATCTTTCCAAGTTGTGGGTTGGTTATCAATATTTTTCTTACAATGCACACTCCACCAAACTGAAGCAAAACCAGTAAATGCTCTAGTGGCAGCTCGTACTCGCTCAAGTTCGAAAAGTCATGGTTACTAAAAACTTGTTCTACTTCAAACTCCCAAGCAAGATAAATAGCAGGATTAAATCTACACTCAAATGACGGTAAAGAGATAACCTGACCATGTGGTTGTGTGTTCTGTCCCAACTCTCGTGATGGTGAAGATGTGTCCATCGTGCAAGAACTTCTATCTCCGGAACCTGTCATGATTAGTAGAAACAAGAAACAAAATTCCAGAATAATGTTCCTATGAACTACTAGGATGTGGTTGTAAAGTGCTCACAGTAAAGCAAATATCAATTTCTTACAAGTTCTTACCATGCGGCGGTGGTGACGAGCAACCAGCGATGTCAAATAACTCAAGATTGTGTAAGGCGATTGCCGGTGAACATACGTATACGGTGTAGAAATATGTGGAGCTGGGTTGGCTATATATGGTAGCAAAAGATTAGCAATAATCAATTCAGAGATGCAATGTTGAATAGGCGCTCATCGACGGTATCTGTGCTGGTCCTAGGCTAGACCGGACTAGATCTGCGAGCCTAGAACACTAATGAGGTCACGACGTAGCACAACTAGCATCAATCAAGGATACTAAGTAGCTCTGGACAGCAAGATATAAGTGAAGATCACAACGGCAATAAAGATAATGATGAAAACAAGCGCCAAGCAGGATATACAACAACTCTCTCTCCAACTTTCCTCTTGAAAAGTTTGAGCCAATTTTATGATAAATTCTTTCAAAGAATGCTACTAACTCAAGCTTTCCAATGCAAAAAGAATCACTCAATTCCAAGTTGATATGAGGAGTCAAAGAATTCTAAAACTAGCCTGAAAAATTGGAACAAGATGTGTTCACGAACTTCAGAGGGCAAAAAGACCTATTTAGAAGCCGATTTTGAGATGTCAAATATTGAACTAGCTTCTGCAACTATTTAGATGCGGCTCGTCTCTAGCTTCAATTTGAGTACTCACGGAGCCAAAACGGACTTCGTATGAGGAAGATACACCTGTTTTACTGAACAGTGCGCAAAACAGATTCCAATCCGAATTCACGTACGAGATTGATTCTAGATAGATCCAATTTTTTTTCCTCTCTCTTTTTTTTCTCACGCTTTTTTCCTTTTCTTCTCTCTCTTTTTCTTTTTTTTCTTTCTTTTTTTTCTCTTTTTTTCTCTCTTTTTTTCTCCCTCTTTCCAAGACAAACTAGATAAGATGCAGATTGGATCAGGCGAAGATGTGAATGACCTCAACTATGATTATGACAATGAACAGCGCGTAGCACGTGGTGGAAATTAATGGATGGGATGGTGGACAGCGGAAGGGATAATGATGCAGCGGCGTGACTAATGTGAACAGAACTCGAAACTCTAAAGGAACTAGACACTAAGACCAGCAAGCGACACGACGATGCAACCGATAATTCAACTATGCAAGCAATGAATAGAAAATTGCAAAGGCTCGGACTGGCTTGGATAAAGGATGAACAGATCTAAATTTTTTATGGCTTTTTCATGGACTGTAGGTATGAATGATGATGCGATCTAAACTATGAAAAACTGTAAAATCTCACCGAGCAACCTGAAAACTGATACCACTTGATAGAGGCGGGTGTCCCGATCTTTCGATGAGATGATAACTATCGATTTGGTGAAGATGACTTTGACGATCCGACTACAAGCGTGCACGACGTTGCGCCTTAGCAATCGCTAAACCAACTCCGAGTGGTTATTGACCACGCCGAGCACGATCAACGACCACGAAGGTCTATTCCTGCAAGCAATCGAAGAACAAGCAAGAATATGATAAAAGCAATCTGAATATTGCGAGTATGTATGAAGTATTGATAAAGGTGGGGATCCGTAGCGGTCTTGGTCTGGTCGTTGGACACAAACGGTACGAAGTTGCAATGGCTAACTTTTAACTAAACAAATC